>DWCF01003151.1:0-20704 GCA_018230265.1 Delias oraia | reverse complement strand
AGACGATCTAACGAAGGTCGCGGGCAACCGCTGGATCCAGATCGCTCAAGATCGCAGCGGGTGGGCGTCTTTGGGGGGGCCTATGTCCAGCAGTGGACTTCAATAGGCTGATGATGATGATGATGATGGGTACAATTAGGATAAAAGCAATCAGACGCCACCATCTAACACAAAATATACAAACAATTAAATTAAAACAATAAAATCAGTACACTAAAGGTTTCAATTTGTCTTTATAAATTATAGGAAAAAGGATCTCTCCAGCCCTCTTTATATTATCGCCTAAATTGAACCCACCGATCTATATTACCCTTTGGCACGCAATTGTTAATACACAAGTGCCAATGCACTAAAGCGAGTTATTGACCTCAACGGAAATTATTAATGAAGTGGTCACAACGGAAATTGAAACAGGCCGAAATAAACTGCGTCGTATTTTAGTATGATGGTGCGCCACTAGTTGCTAGGAGCCGTGTTCATGCGTTTCTGTGGGACGCTATTTGCATTACAATGTAACTTTCGGAGTCGAACAATTAAAACAAAAGACATCTATCCTCAATATGTTTTTTTATTATATAGTGGATGACGGAGCTTGTAGGTCTCCTATATGGTAAGAGAACACCGCTGCCCATGAACAACCACGCCACAGTCCGCGCATTGCTTGTGTTGCCGGCTTTTTACTCCGTTTAAGCGGCACTTTTAAGGGCCTCCGATATCCTCACTCACTCTGCGAAACTCAGTACAAGTACCGTTTCACGCTAAGTATTCTGTGAGCCCATGGTGTCACTTCGGAGGAACCGGCCCAATTAGTGCGTCAATATATGCTTCAGCATGGCTCTCCCACCCGTATGGGACATTCATTCAGACTAAAAAAATAAATATAATATTCTACAAGTGTATTCGAAAGCCTTTAGGTGAGAGGCATGGTAGAGAATCTTGAAATAGATCGCCAAATCAAACACTTGATGACCACTATCACTTTGCCAAGAGTGAGATCCATAAGATTTGACTTTTATCTTTTCCCTTGGAGACTTTGGAGTCAGAAATGTGTCGATTGTTTAAAAAAACTCGATGCACTTAGTACACCTAAACAGATAGTTGCCTTCTACTTTGACTAACGCATAAGTAAATTGATATTTTAATACATTTATTGTGTAACGTATTTGTATTATTTTAAAAATAAATCAACTAACTTTCAAAATCCAGATAGTCACAGCAGTGGGTAAAAAGCTACCTTCATTAGTTGAGCCTGACTGTTCCATAAGGAATAATAAACTGAGCATCTGGTACAATATTAATTTACTTTAAACACAACAACAATTAACCATCAAATAGTTTGAATAATTTACTCGAAGTTGCGAAGTTACATTCTGAAAGCGGACTTTGCCTTTCAGCCATAAGATTTACCTACACACAAGTCTCATGAGACGTTTAGGTGCGTTCCCAAAACGGCTATATCATACTAAAGATAATTCAAATATGTATGAAATGTTCTTAGAATTAATTATTAAAAGTATCTCAAATGTACATTAGTAAATGGCGATTCAAATCAAAATATGATCAAGGGGTAGGTAGAAGTTAAATATTCTTTTCAATTACATTCGATAGTCAAGTCATTGAAAATTCATACCAACTACGTTGCAAGTGAAAATGATCTCTTTCCTCTTGTAATAAGATCGTAAATGTTTTATGTCGAAGTTTGATTATTTTTCTCATTGTTTCGAGTTTCGCGGGTATTTGGAAAGTTTTGCAAGTCATAAATGGTTCTATATAATGGTTTGATTTGAGTTTGAAAGCTTTGAAGCGAAGGATTTTAAACAATATAATGCATAATTGCTCTTGAACTTCTCAAAAATTTATTTTATTCCTCATTTACGTATTCATAGCTTTGGCCATTCATAAATAATTTGTTTTACCCTCCCTGAATGAATGTTTAGTATTTAATTTATTTCAGTTTTTTTATCACAAACCAACAAAAAAATTTATTATTTAAATGACGTGTCGTCTGGTGTCTGTTTGTACTTAAGATATTATATATATAGTTTTTATCAAATACTGAAATATAATCTTACCTCAGAAAAGGTAATAAATTAGCCTTTTTCTTCTCCCAATAGATGGCACTGTTTATCATGATTTACGATAAGTATGACTTCGGTATTTTTAGTCACGTAACGAAAGACAGTTTAAAGACTATTTCACACTGGTTTTTGTGAGCCCGTGGTATTAAGAAAGACGAACCTAATTACCGCATCAGCACCTCCAAGACAGTATTAAAACAAAAACATACCAATTAAACTATGCAGAGCGGAGATCGAACTCGGAATTTATTACATCACGCTTTCTTACAAGACCACTCGGTCACGTGACTATAAAATTATTTTATTAGAAACCATAAACAGCTCTGAGTACGTACTTAACTAATATTTTATAATTATTTTTATTTGAAGTTCATGTCGCACGGCATTTGCAACATATCCAATTAATAACGTTAAAATTACGCACAACGACATTAACCTCAAAATATTATAAAGGTTCAAAAATCAAATGAATTTATGGGGTCATGCTAAGTAGGTCATGCGTCTCCTCTGCCCTTCGGGACATGAGCGTGTTTAATTATTTTGGTGACCTGTGGTGTCCTAACTCCCAGGGGAAGAACACTTTGACAAGTTTGGGATGATAGTGTTGACAGCCAACGTCAGGTCAGTGAAGTTACAAACTTTATAATTGGCGGTTATTATCTGACCATACAGACTCCTTCTTTCTCTGTCCATCATAACTAATAGGTAATCCAATAAGCTTAGCTATTGGTTGTATGTTCATATTACACGCTACCTAGATTTCTTAAGCAATATCTTCCCTTGGGATTTCGTCATCAATAGCTCCGGCTCCTAATATTAATGTAAACATATAGAAAAATTGAACCCGGCTAAGTTTGTTGACTGTTCTCGGATCTGGGCGTATTCTTGAATAATCTGTAACTTTCATATTAAAGACATTTCGAGTAGACACCATACGGATCCTCAGGTTCTCTGCCCCAAAACAGCCGATGTTGAGGTCTGAGTCTCGTAGTAGACGCTCTTGCGCTATTTGTGGAAAACATTAACTTCTCAGCGAGCCTGCGAGCTTGCCTCGATCCGCGTTGTACCGTAAAGGCCTCATTACCTAACAATGTTTTTATAAATAAAGATCATCATCAAAACATTCATTATCATCGTCATTTCACCCGTAAGATGTGCACTGCTGGACATAAGCCTCCTCTTTGGACCTCCATGCATACCTGTCGGAGACGATCGACATCCAGCATCTTCCGGCGATCTTTATAAGGTAATCCGTCCATCTTGTGGGTGAATGCTCTACGCTGCGCTTTCTAGTCCGTTGTCTCTACGCTAAAACTTTTCACCTCCATTAGCCATCTGCTCTGCTTGCAATGGGGCCCTTCCATTGTCACTTTAGCTTGCTAATTCGGCGGGCTATAATAGTTCGTCTATGGATCTCCTCTTTTCAGATTCAATACAATACAATAAATTTATTCATAACAAAAAAGTTGTCTTTACATTTAGTTATTATTAAATATAATATTTATTATGTATAGGTATATTTAACATTAGAATAGTAGACTAAGTAGATTAAATGTTTTGCTTAACAAAATTTGTGTTATTCGTACTACCGATAAAATATTTGCTTGTAATACCCATCTAAACCTTTAATCCGGATTAGACATAAGTACTTGTCAGTTCGCTATCTGAATTTCGTTATATTGGAGCGGCATCCAATTTTTACTTCCGTTATATTTCGTTATTTGATTTCATACCGTACATTCGTGTTTTTCTTATTATATTTTGTGCTTTACTGTCAATATTTGATATTATTGGAAGAAACTCATAAGATGCTTAATACGTATATAGATGATTTATACCTGAACACACGAGAATGGTATTTGTTATAAAAATTTGTGTGGTTAAACACGCTGCAGCAGCTTCTCCAAGAATTGAATAACTTTTATTATAACACTATTGCCACATTAAAATGACACTGGATTTAAAGGTCAATACTACATGAGCTATACATCATCATCATCATTTTAGCCGTATAACGTCCACTGCTGGACATAGGCCACCCCTTCAGACCTCCATGCATAAGTATCGGAGACAATCTGTATCCAGCGGCTTCCGGCGACCTTTATAAGGTCGTCTGTCCAGCTTTTGGGTGAAGGTTCTACAAGGTAATTAACACATATATTCGCTAAAATATTTTGACTTTATCATATTATATTGTCTGTAATTAATTTACACTCAATAATTTTGTGAACTGTAATAAAACCGGGTAAACATTGAAAAACACTTTCATTTGGCATCGATGTTCAAAATATTATTATTTACCGATGAGATAAATCAGCAGGTATTTAATAAATTTAGGCTATGATTCATGGGATGGCTGCTTTGTTCTCACAGTTGTATAAACACTTATTGAAACATTTTTTCTACCATCTCTATTGTTTAGTGTTAATATATTTCTGTTTTCGTGTATTTCATGCTTCCGTGGTTTTGATTTATATAACATAAAATCTCTAATAGATAAAAACACACATCCGCAATTCTCGGCTAGGCCGTGGGCCCGCCCCGCCCGCGTTAATTAAAGGCCGTTCTGGCTAACAGCGAGTAGACATTCCCAAAAAAATCACTCTGTCGCAATAGATAGACGTTTACTTTATTACAAGTAATTGTGTTCTCTGAGGTGAAGTAGAACAAAGGAAGTTACGCTTCGAGTTCTCATTGCACAAACTCCTGAGAGATACGGTTTGATTAGGCGATCGTGTCCACTTCTTAAGATAGGCTCTTTTATTATGTCAAAAAAATTAAATTAAAAATAGGGCATTTTGAGATCGGTTCAATTTTCCAAGAATATTAAACAGTGTCATACTTTTTAATGAATTACATAATGAAATCACTAGGATTCCAAAAGAAAATGCAAAAATCAAAGAGATGCTTGAAGTATTAATTGCGCTCTTCAATTCTTTTCTTAAATATTCAATCATTATATTATTTTATAATAATAATTCAACTTTCAACTTTCGGTTCACATTTGGATTATGTTAGTATATGTTAGTTAATATTAGATAACAGTCTGCATCAACCTCAGATTAGGGTGCATGCGATCCGCAAAGTTGGGTTAGTATCGGCGGCAATGTACCCGTGGCCCACCAGGAGCGGATGGTGGCCAAGGGCAAAGGACCGCTTATCTTATCGTATCTAACCGCGTTGTATTTTCTTTACTATAATATAACACTGTCAGCCATGGACAACCGCGCCCTAGACCGCGCATTGGTAGTTGCCGGCTTTTTACGCCGATTAAGCAGCATTTTAAGGTCCTCCAATGTCCTCACTTACTTAGCGAAACAGTAGAAGAACCGTTTCAAATACAACTATTATTTCACACTGAATATTCTGTCAGCGTCACTTCGGACGAGCCAGGTCAATTAGCGCGTTAGCATATGCTTCAGCATGACTCTATTCTCCAATAAAACGCTTATTTCGAGCAATTTAAAAAAAAAAACATTCAAAGAGCAATTTTATCCTCAATTTGCTCTAACATATTTTTATTCAAGGGAACTTATCTAAACATTAACAAAAATTGGGGTTGCTTTGAAAGCACAAAGAAACGATAAAAACTTCGTCTCACCCCTACTACCCCTAACTCAGATTGTGCGGATGAAATGATCTCCCTACACTGAGTTTTGTTCTTTTATTCAAAACACGAGCACCTTAAGGAAACAGCGAATGTACTTTTCCGTCGGAGGTACGTTATTCTTGTGAAATACGACTGTTGATGACGAAATTAGAGACTTTCCCGGAGAAATTGCTTTTCAAATCATAAGGAAAAGTGGAAATTCGCTAAGAAATTGTTTTATTATACAGGACGCGAAATTTTACTTACAATCTCGTGTTACGACCTCAAAAATATGAGTATAAAATAATATTTATTCAGAACTACCATCACAGTTATATAATAATATTTAAACCTTAAGAAATTAGATAGAGATGTTGTTTTTGTTTTTTGTATATTTTAGAGGTTGTCTTGAAAGATTTTGAAACTATTCGTTTAGTATCCCCAAAACTTTCCTCTATTAAAATCTAAAAAATGGGTACCACTTCGCAGCGGCGTCTTTTTGAAAATCAATATATAAACGACGCTATAAGAGCAGAATTAAGACAAAAATTAGAAATCCCTCCTATTTTTAAATTGTAAAGTTCTTTAAAGAACTTCCCGCTAGATAAATAATCTAAAAATCCAATCTAGTTTAAGTTTATACAGTACATACAATTATACTAAAACTTTCCCTGATTATAAATTTAGACTAAGTTTCATCGTTTTCATCTCGATGTTTGTCGTTCCACGACTTTTTAAAATCATTTTGAATTTTGTGCCGCGCACTACCGCTCCATGGAATCAGCTGGCAGCATGAGCATTTCCAGACCTTCGAGAAAAGACCGTTCATATTCCTTAAAGGTGTCCATGGGTGGAGGACCGCCTGAGTAGGAAGGTGAGTCTACCTAGTTGAGCCTTCTGCTCGTTTGCCACCTTTGGTAAAAAAAATGTTGTGTTGATCGCTTATCATAAATGATTTTATATAATTAAATGCTTTGCATACATTGTTTGTGTCCATTGCAAGAAAGCACAAATTGCGCACTAAAAGAGCAATAAAGCGATGGTCGTTCCTTGAATGTAGCTTATTTACAACCAGTTCAACCTGACCTCATCGTTACAAACTTATTTCAACTACCTTCTAAGAGAAAAAAGTAAAAACAGAAATTACAAACAATTTCAAAAAAATGTATGCAGTTATCAAAACTTGACGACATAAATAAGTAAGAGGTGACTTTTTTCTATAAACTTAATAAATTGATAATCAAATTTATATTGTAACTGTATTTACAGTCGAACTGAAAACTTATTGTATTCGGTTCAATATTAGTTAAGTTTTATGAAATAATATTTTAGTATCAATACTTTTGTACCATTAGGTTCTTACATTAAACAATCCCAGTTTCAAAATACAAATTCTGCAATTATATCAGGAGTCGTGAAAATGTGATCTATTTACTTCCAAGCATGAAAGGGGATAAAATCATATATAAATCAAGGGCATGTGTGATTTATATCCATTTCACCCTTATTTATACTGTACTTTTGGAATCCAAACTTACACAGGTATAATTTATAAAATATATTACACGCTTACATAAATTAGCACATAGCTCGTAAAAGGAATAATGTTTCAGCCACATTATTCATTGATACTCATCACATTCAATACTTCTCTGGTTATATGGACTGTAACAAAAACAATTTATCTCTCATCTTACTATAAAGATTAGCATTTTCATTAAAACACTTTCCTGTAAACAAATTAAATACAATCATGTTCTAATATATGTGCCAAGGCGTATTACAAAATATAGATTTTCAAGGTATAGCAGACTGCGGAACAGTCGTATCTCTTCTATGGTGAGAACACCGCAATCCACAGACAACCGTACCACAATTCGCGCTTTGGTTGCGTTGCTGCCTTTTACGCCGCTTAAACATCATACATTCAAGGCCATTCAATATCCTCACTCATTCGCGAAATACAGTACAAGTACCATTTTAGTAACTAACGTAGAAGATAAAAATCCCGGCAAGGAATCTGGTTCTACTCCCTGAAAATTAACAATTGACAGAGCTATTTTCTTACGTTTTTTTAATAGGTCTTAAAAAGTGACATAATTTATACATTTTACAATTTATTCTTATGTTTTTAATTTTTGATTTTGTTGACGTATCTAAGAAAAATATATTTTGTTTATCTATTTAAATTTCGCTAGGTTTACAAGGGTTTTGTGGTGAAATTTTTGACAGATTGCTCTAAACGTAATTGGTATCAAATTAAGGTTAATCAGTTAACTGATATTGTTTCATAACTTTAGACAATTTGATGATTGGCATACTTCGTTTTCATAATTAAACGAATTAATTTATGTAATGATATAAGTGAAATTATTTAAATTTACATTAAGTAAAGTGTTATATATTGATAATGTTAGCCATTTTGCGAAAATCTATGATGATTTTGTTATCAACTTTACTGAAATCTTATGAATTTTCAACGTAATCTTGTTTCTGTAACAACAAATACACTTTAGCAAAAAAGAGACAAAATATTTAAGATATTGATAAAATTTAAAATTACCTGTTTAGAACTTAATTTTCTTTAAAATTTGTCCCCGTAGTTCTTTATATAATTTAGAAAATATGAAAGGACGTTTTCGTTCGTTTCGAGATCAAGGGTACAAAACCCTTTTATCCAACGCAACGGGTTAGAAAACAATAATGTGCAAAATATTTCCTAAATGTGTGTCATATTAACATGAAATGTTTTCAACACTAAATATACTATACGTATTCTTCATCTTACTGGTGAGCCTCGTACCTAAACGAACCTCAACCATGAAACGAGACGCTCCGATTCGGATAATTATAATTTTATTTACGACTTATTCGGCTTCTGGATCGACTTGACAGTGGCCGGGCGAGTATCTTAATGTGGTCGCAACTGCGGCACAGCCATCCTGACGCACTTATTGGATCGGCTTGTCCGTAGAGCTACCACTATCTCACTGAATGCTCAGCTGATGCAGTACTTTTATTCTTGTAATGTGTTTCATTGAGTGAGTGAGTATATCTGAGGCGCTTAAAATACCGCTTAAACGGAGTAAAAAATCTGTTATAAAACCAATTCGAGGAGTGTGGCACGGTTGCCTATGGGCGGCGGTGTTCTCTTACCATAGGAGTTGTCTACCCTGTCCGTTGTCCATTATAGCATAAAAAATAGCAAATTATATCAGAGATACGCCAGGACCAACAAATCCACCTACAAAGATAATTCAAACAGGATCAAATAATTTTAGCAACCCAACGACGTTTAATAAAGAACTTTCAATCAAAAACGTTTTTCATGTTACTGAAACGGGTTTTTCCTTTACAGATTGTAATTAAAAACTATAAATAGAACAGACTTTATAAATAAAATTTTCAGAAAGGTCTCACGGTTTTTTAATCCGTTACTATGTATTTTAAGTAGCTGTATACAAATTTACAGGGTTGTGAAATCGTATTTACTCTCTTTCTAAATAAAAAGTTTGTATTGTTTTTGAAATTGAATCTTAACTAATCATTTTTATCAATTACAACAAAGTAAGATTAATTATTTATATATTCAAAGCTTAACGACGATTTAATCTTTTTTAAAATAAATTCGGGAGACAAAAGCATGAGGCTCACCTAGGATAAACAGTTCGCCCATGGACACCTCTAACCCAAGCGTTGCTTCGCGTCGGGTGGATTCCCGAATAGGTAAGTACGCATTTTAAAGATTCACAAGTCGTCTTGCTTTAGAAATATATCTGCAGGCAACTGATTCCACAGAGTGATGGTGCGTGGCACAAAATGCCCTATAAAAAGGCTCGTAGCAAAACGACAAAATAAAAACGTTTCTTCAATCATACTTCAATGCTCACATAAATCACAGCAAATATTGTATCAAATGTATTCAAAGACACATTTGTTAGTCTCTCACGCTACAAGTGTTGAACAACACGAATTATTAATGCGCTCCAATATTCTACGCATTTACATTTTAGAAGTAAGAATAAAAACAAAAAGTTTAATTTACTCACTATTGCTTACCACAAGTTATTATGTACTTATGGCTTCAAATGGAAGCAAATGTAAAAAGGGCAGCGCTCGGCCACGCCCTATCGAAAGTGGAGGATAAATTTTATATCATTTTTTTAATATTACAATAATTTACAATAGTGAAAATTCAATATTCATAATAATGTAAGTGTATTAGAAAGAGAACATAAAGCTTTTTCTTCCTATACAAAAAAATGAAAAAGACGAATGTCGACATCAGACCTAATGCTTCTAAGGTCTAGATATAATTTACGATAAAGTTTATTTATAATATTTCTTTTTTAATAACAAACATTGTTTTTAAAATCTTTCAATTTGTTAGTGGTAGGTAGATCTGGCAGTTCGTAATTGTCGTATATTAATATGATAATTATAAATGTGTAAAAAAATTCTTATTATTACATTACTTTAGGACATTGATTGGTGATACTAATTGTCGATTCATTTGTTTATATATGTTAGCTTACTTTTATATCAGTGATTTCTTTACAAAAAAATTTTAAGCGGACAATTTATCAAGCGCATCCTTTGACATTAAAAGGTCACCGCCAACCGTCATTCACGCCGCAATCTGAGTTTTGGGTATGTTGCTGGCTTATTACACAATCGGTATAATATAGTGGGCATACGGAATCGTTACTCTTCAGAGCTAGCCCAAATAAGAACATAGTCTGTACTATATCAGTCGCGGGAGAGTCACACTGAAGCATGTGCTGACGCATAATTGGGCCTGCTCCTTCGGAGTGATAGCATGGGTTCTCTGAATACTCAGTGTGAAACAGTACTTGTACTGTGTTTTACAGAGTGAGTGACTATATTGAAGGCCCTTAAAAGTGCCGCTTCAGCAGCGTGAAAAGGCGGCATTACAACTAATGCGCGGACTGTGGCGCGGTTGTTCATGGGCGGCGGAGTTCTCTTATCATATAGGAGACCCACCTATCCCGTTGTCCGCAGAATAAAAAAAAACTATACGATTACTAATATGAAGCTCTAAAGCTTACAAACTTAGCTTTTTAGCTTGCACAAGCTGAACTTCTACTGAACTATTATAATATTGTTACTTTGACGTAGCTGTAATGCTACGGCGAATGTATTAAACTGTATTCCCGGCAGAAAGTATTCTCTTTAGCACAAAGAACGTGCATTTTGAAATGTTTGCTTCATTCAAAGACACTTCTGGTGCTGTATAACATTATTAAAATAGAAGTTGCATTGTTAAGTGTTTGTTGTTTGATAAGCAATAACGCGGAACAGAGTCTCGCGTCATTTTTTTATTACATTTGTAAAGAACAATTTACTGGCGTTCAAAAAGAAGGGAAAATGTACTGCTTTAGTTTTAACCAGTAATCTTTTATATTAACAATCCTTGGTAAATATGACCTACCATATTTATATAATATTTAATAAAAATAACATATAATTATAACAAAATATCATTAATATATATATAAGGCAAGATTCAGTGAAACATGCTAAAGTTTATTCTGACGATTTAAATGGGCCGACTTATCCTGAGTTTTACCACGAGTTAAAATAATAGCAGTTTGAGATAACACTTGTTCTGTTTTGCTGCGTAAATAAGGATACTGGAGGCACACTAAATTATACCGCTTAAGCGGTATAAAAGCAACACAACCAAAGCATCAGTATCGGGAGCAAATCTCTTACCAACAAGAGCCTATCCCATTGTCCACTGTTATAAATTAAATCCGTTTGCACTCGTGGGAAAGGCACGCGAAGGCATATGCTGACGCACTAATAAGGCCGACTCGTTAAACGATACCATGGGCTCACAGAATACTCAACGTGAAATGGTAGCTGTACTTCAAACGGTGCTTTTACTTTGTTTCGCTGAGTAAGTGAGGATGTCGTAGACTCTTAAAAATTCCCCTTAAGTAGCTTAAAGGTCCAACAACACAACCAATGCGCGGATTGTCGCGCGGTTGTGTGTTTATGTATCACCATACAAATGACCCGCCTGCTCTGTTGTCTATTAAGCATTTAAAAAGATTGAAAAATGTATAAAGTGTTCATAGTTTCGCATCATTTGCACTTTCCCTGTCCTTGAAATATTTCAAGATTGAAACTATTTAAACAGTTTCAGACATTCTCAAGTTATAGCAAGACGAACGAACTTTAATTCATTGTTATCGATATGGATGTAAACAATGATACAATCGTAGTATAGGGTTGGGAGCTGCTAATGGTTGCGCTATTCTTTGAGGTTTTCAAATAGAATAACAATTTGAGGTTTCCATACCTACTGTTTGCTGGGTGTTATTAGCGACTTAGCTTTCATTGAAATAGAATATAGATATAGAAAAGACACCATCAATGTAATAATACAATAAATCATTATATCTTAACCACTGATGAAAATATAATATGTTCTTTTTTTTATTCTATAGCGGACAACGTAGCAAGTGGGTCTTCTATATGGTAAGAGAACACCGCCACCCATGAACAACCGCGCCAAAGTCCGCGCATTGATTGTGTTGCCAACTTTTTACACCGCTTAAGCAGAATTTTTAAGAGCCTCCGATATTCTCATTCACTATGCGAAACACATTATAAGTACCGTTTCACGCTGAGTACTCTGTGAGTCCGTGGTATCATTTCGGACGGTCCGACCCAATTAGTTACTTAAGGTGAAATTTATTGATTGACAAATTAGAAAAATTGTTATTTTATATCATTTTATATTAAAGAAAATAAAACAGGAATGACTGATCTCTCGCGTTAAATATCAATGGTACATAAATTAAAATATTCGTAGAATTAAGTACAAGTTGACCTTTCACGAATATAAAATGCGTCATAAAAATAATATAGCGGTAACACGCAAAATATAAATGATTTATTTTATGGATTACGTTACCTTATCAAAGAGGTGAGTTTGAATGATTCGTACGCATTACACAGAATTAGCTTCTCCAAACCGAAATGCTTTTCAAATTATGCTTTTAATAAATACTTTTAATATACCTTGTTCGATAGCTGATGAAATGAAGATGTTTTTAGGAACATCTGCCGATAGTGTGCTGTACCTTTTTTTGTTTAGATATTCGTTAAAGAATTTTTTTTAACAATTTTATTGTTAAAAAAAGTTAAAGTTCGTAGAACATGTTATTCTGCATTTAATTAATTAAAATATTAATAGCCCGACCTTAGTCTAAAGTTCATTACGACATTTCACAAATTCCCCATGGATATGTTCTGATTAGAAGATCGTACCCAATAAACATACTCGTATATGAAATTGATTTGATTTAAATTGGTGAAGCATCGGGACAGTAGTGGTAGAAATGGTTACGTTCAAATGTAATAGACTTCGGCCGCGTGGGATTAAACAATAAAGAGGACGATCAACCGGGAATTTAGAGATCAGAGGATAAAATGTTAATTTCGACAGTTTTAAAATTTGTTTATAACAATGGCAACAACTTAATTACAGAGAATCGTTCTAGTGAAATAAATAGAAAACTTTAAGAACCGTAAAATTATTTATTTTGTCTTTTTATATGAAAATAGGGAGGCAAATAAGCAGGCACATTTCCAGCGCCTGAGCTTGACTACAAGACGAATAATTTGTCGGCCTTCAAAAGTCCCCAAAAAGATAGAAAAGTTGCTAAAATGTCTGCCATATTACAAATGTTCGTTCTATAAATTCAAAAAGAAATATATTTACAAAATAAATTAATCAAATTCAAAATTCTCTGAAAATATAAAATTATTTTATGGAATAAGTGAGCCAGCTATATGTAAAAAAAATAAATTTTCTTTATTGATATGTATTCATATGTCGTAGAGCTAGAAGCAACAATATAAATCGCGGTTGCGAGATTATTCAGATCATCTCTTTTTTTATGAAAATAGCGAAGCAAAGGAACAGGAGGCTCACCTAGGGTAAGTGGTCCTCTGCCACTGCCGTACCACGTATGCGTTGTCGCCCTTTTAGGGATAGATACACGTAAAACATCATTGGCTATATACTGGTTCTATTAATGTAAAACAGGGGTAATAAATTATGTCCGCACCATTTGTGAAATAACCAAACGATGTAAAGTTTCTCATCAATTATGGACTCTAATTAAATTTCAGACTTCAACTTTTAAAGGTACTTGAAATGGCTTTCCTTTGAATAGAGTGACGCACTACAAACAAATACTTTATTTATTCAACCAGGCTAAATGACAGTTGAAAAATAATTATGAGCATCGCTAAATGAAAATGAAATGAGGATGATGATGATGATCCTTAAAAGCCTGGCAACGCATCCGCGGCTCAGCAGTATCTGGGGGTGTCGATGGGTGGAGGACAGCTCATCATAGTGGAGCCCCCAGCTCGTTTGCCTCCTTATTTTCATTAAAAAAGTAATTCTAATAAACAGACGAATAATATAAATGCTGGCATGGTACACGTGCTAGTTATAGCAATGCTGGTTATTACACGACTGCTATAACACAAGTAATACTGTTTAGTATTACTTTCCCGTAGGACATTAGCAACATTTGAAAGTCTTAAAATCCAACGTAACTTAAATTAACTTAACCCAAAGAAAACTCAGCATGATACCGTACTTTTACTGTGTTTCGCAGAGTGAGTGAGGCTATCGGAGGCCCATAAAAGTGCCGCTTAAACGGCGTAAAAATCCGGCAACACAATCAATACGCGGAGTGATCATGGGCGGCGGTATTCTCTTACCATATTGAAGACCCATCTGCTCCGTTATCCGCTATACTATAAAAAAATAAATGAAAATAACGTACACTCAAAATCTCAACTGGGTATAAAATCTTTTGTACATTATTATTAGAAACTGTGAAGGTATTAACATCTTAATGGCAAGCGGCAGCATTTCTGAACAACTCGTGTACTTTGTACTATGGCATTTGTCTTAATAAATTTACATATATTTATAAATAGTTCCTGTACTACGTTTGATGAAATGTGAAGAAGCGTTTAGAATTTACTTAAAATGGCTTATTTCTGTTATGGAGCGCAGTTCATTAAATTAAAAATTTATTTTTTTAAAGAAGAGGTGAGGAAGAGACGAGTAGAGGAAGAGAAATGTTCGCAATAGAAAAATTGCAACATAAAAAAGCACTGAGAAAATATTTAGTCAAGAGGTTACAAATCTGTATATTTAAAAGGGGAATTTCATTATTAATTTATTCTCTCGGATTATTTAATTACTGCCAATGCTGTGGATAAAGTTTAAATTAATTTTTACGGGATCGTTAATAAAATCACGACGGAAATCTTAATAATCCTTAGTTTAACTTATGATAAATATTAATTAGTGTGAAACACAAAGGGAAATTTTAATTAAATGTAAAGAATTAATATCAAACTTTTATAATGATTTGCTAATGCAATAAATAGTGGTTTTAATATGTATTTAAATGAAGAAACACTCGGTTATTGAATTGATCAAAGAGACGTCAAAAAGTAAGAAAAAGTAATACTTTATTCACTATTATTTGCGATCAGTTCATACATTACAGGAAATAAGTATATTTTGTATCCCAGATAATTTAATTAATTAATCTAGAAAACTAAATGAATTTTACGTTGGAAATCAAATCAATTGATTTATTGTATAGCGAAGTAGGCGGGTCTCCTGTATGGTAAGATATCACCGCCGCCTATGAACTACCTACCACGCCCCAATATGCGCATGCTGTGTTGACGGCTTTTTACATCTCTAAAGGGGTTTACTTCAAGAGCCGATATCTTCACTTACCCAATGAATCACATTAGTTTAAGGCTATTTTAGGCTGATATTCCGTTGAGCCCGTGGTATCACTTCGGAGTTGCCGACATGAATTGTAAATAACCAAAAAAGATGGCTTTGTTATATAGAGAGAAACTTCAAGCATTATATCATTATTACTAAGATTTTGGCGCAACGCCGAGATGTAACAAATATTTAGATCAAATCAAACTGTACAAGCTATCTCAAATAATGACAATATAGTATATTCTGCCTTGATGACATAACTTGTTTGTTACACAGTTACAGCCGCGTAAACATTGTGGTGTGATATGTAGCGGGAAAATCTCTTCATTGAATCGAAATTACAAGGCTACTTATTCTATACTCAAAAAAAGAAAGAAAGGGCTTTATATTCTTGATAATTATACAAAATAATACTATTATGCATGGTCTCACAAGTGAAAAATGTAACGCTCAGCTCTATGCTTGACCACAAATTAGAGTGCTTCTTTTCAGCGCCCACGGTTCACATAATCCTAATTAATAGTAGTAGAGACAAATAACAATAAAGCAGGAAGAGGTTGAAAACAGTTAAAAATATGTATGGTAAAAAAATATATAACCAGCAAACAATATTTAAATATTTAAATTGTGCCGCTTAAGCTAAAAAGCCGGCAACACAACCAAAACACGGTTTGGGCGGCGGTGTTCTCTTACTATATATGAGACCCAACTGCTCTATTTTCCGCTATACCCTTTAAAAAAACTTAATAGCTGTAATATGTTTAATAAGTATAGAAACCTATATAAATCAAAAACCATTGTAAGAATATTCTCGGACGACGAGATAGGAATATAATAAAACCAAAAAACAAGTCAATTTTTTGAAATATGGTTTTAAATCGCTAACACTAGTTCTTATCCAGAACGTTTCCCGCTCTATTATTCACAGTCAATTCGGCCATCGCTTGGAGTTACTGTCGCCATGCAGACCAACTAATCGGCCCTGAAACTATAGGGGACTATTCATATACACCTTGTAATTCAAATGTTACTATAAATAATACTTTTACTCAATAAAGATTCAGACAAACTGGTCTGTAATGAATAAAAGTGTAATAAAAAAATAATTCATATCCTTTAAAGATTTACTTCGTCATGTCAGCCGTAAGACGTCCACTGCTGGACAATGGCCTCTACCTTGGACTTCCATGAATACCTGTCGGAGGCGACCTACATCCAGCGTGTTGCGTATTTATTGTTTTTCGTCTAAGATTGACTTATAAAGTAATTTATTTTTATATTCACAAAAATTAAATATTTTTTATATTTTGGAGATTTTAGATGGTAATAAAGTACAGAAAGGCTGTGTTTGTCAATGGATATCGAAAAAATAATCAATTGACATCCAAAAACCATAAGAAGTATTTTTTTAAACCGAAGGCGAACGAGGCTTACCTAGAATTACTTTCCCTTAAGGAATAGGTACCCTAATTTTTGAATGTCCCGAAATTGTGTTGTTCTAATAATATTGATCTCTGTAGGCAGTTGATTAAACTAATTAGTGTTTACATACATAGTTTACATCGTAAAAATGCTCACTTGTGGAACCCCAAACATCGAAATGGTACAAAAAAGATAAATCTATATAAACATAAAACTTGTTACAAAATAAATCAAATTCTCTTTGTACTAATATGTAAATAGTCCCCGACATTTGTTATGACTCATTGCCAAGATTCGTCACCAATTTTTATTATTTTTCGGCCATTTTATACGAGTATCAGTTCCTGTTAAGATGTAACGACAACCATATTTTATTAATTGGAACATTTACGATGGCGCTTAATTGCTTCATTGATTCTTCAATATCCTATGCGAACATCGGATATCATAAATTTTATATCTTTTTAACGACTTTGTGTTCCGCAATATGTGTCATAATATCTTGATATATGTAGTTTAACATTAAAGCGTTACAAAGGTAAAAGATCACCTTTAATATATGAAAAAATATAAAATGCTAAGGAATCTAGGTTCTATGATAGTCATAGAATCGATTTTTTTGTTTTATAGCGGGTGACATAGCAGCCCGGTCTTTTCTAAGGCAATAGATAACCATCGCCCATGGACAACCATGCTACTTGCCGCGCTTTGGTTGTGTTGCCAGCTTTTCACGCCGCTTTACCGGTGTAATAAATTTTATTAACGATTACATACTTTTTATCCCAGTGTATGAAATTTATTGTTTTTTTATTAGAACTTTGTAGCGCTGTCAAATTCTATGAATGAAATGTCAATATGTTTAGATTGCTGAATGATCTTAGATCGTAATGGCGATAAAATATTAAATAAAATAGTTTTAAAGTTATTCAAAAAAGTAAAATAATAAACATGAATATAAATAAAAACGTATGACTCTGAGATTTCATTTCTATTATTCAGAGTTATATAATTAAGTCTAGATTATACGATTTATATCTATATATAGCCCTGATAAAAGGACTTGTTACATTATGTAACTGAATACATTACTGTGAAGCGAAATAGCAATCCACTTCAAATATCAACTCGGGAGTCACAAACATTAATCCAAGCTTGTCACATAAACACAGACAAATATAAAAGTCAGCTAAATGTGAGTTATGCGCGAAATCTCCCCTTCCACTCTCTCGGCCCATACTTTTCTAAGCAATCTCCGGCCACTCGTGATGGTCCGCATTTTCGTGTTTTATCTTATATTAATTTTGAAAGTACTTAAACTTTCTTCGTACACGATAAATTGTAGCGACGATTTACTATTTTCCTATTAGATTCATAAATTATTTATCATGTATCCTATGGAGGTTTTATTTTAATATTTTTGACATATAAAAACTTAATTGTAAAACTTTATAAAGCCCTCAATAACATGATGGAAAAAATCTAATTAATAGTAGAACAGATTTTCATACTTTGTAATGTATTTCATAAATTTCATAAACATGATATAAAAAATAAATAAAAAAGTTTTAAACACAGTCGCTGTCGACGACAGCGTTAACACTTTGTGATATAACACGCGTACGTATGCCATGCCTCTAAAGTGAAAATTGGCTTATTGGACGTAGCTACGAATTGGTTCTGAAGACATTCCTAGCGCTACAATCTATTTCAGCCGTACCGACCCCTTTTGTAGCAATATCGTAGACACTTCGTAGCGGTTCCGTATTAAAAACAAAATGGGCCTAAATATAATATAAAATTAATCTTTTGAATATTTATTATTCCATGATATCCGTTTTTATGTATAAAAACAGGTGAGCTAACGAATGGGCGAACAGCCTCCGCCCCTGACACCACCAGACCCTAGCCGCGGTGGTTGTGCGCTGCACACAATACCTCGATGTAAATTCAGCCGCAGGTGTTAATCCGAACAGAAACTGATACTGATCCTGAGAGACCCAGCATCTCTGCGCAATGATAAAGAGTCATGCTAGTCGGAAGGATCTAGTCATTGACGGTTCGAGCCGCTTTACGCTGAATGAGTATTAGTAATTATGATTTTTTTATATAGTATAGCAGATAACGGAGCAGGTGAATATCCTATATGGTAAGAGAATCAACGGCACAGTTTGATCATAATATTTAATATTTTTTTCAAAATTGAAGCAGACGCAAAATTTTGTATCCAAAAGTGGAGTGTGAGATTATAAAACAATTGATATTTGTTTACCAGAGAACGCCAAAAAGAATTCCCAAGTTTGAGGAATCGCAAAAGCTTAAACAATGAGTAGAAATTGAATTACAAATTATATTTGCTCTGTGGATTTTTTACCAAGCATTCAACGTACTTATATAAAGATTAGAGGAAATTTAAAATATTCAAATTGTCTCTGGCCCTTTGTGATTTGAAGGAAATTTTATCCCCTAAGGGGTTATTGGCTAAAGTAAAATACCTTTATTTCACGGCTCATTATTTTTATCCGTAATTTGATTTGCATGAGGTCTCTTCTATAAATGGAAAAACAAAAAACTTTCGAAGCTCAAAGTTTTATATATAAATCCCACAAATGTAAGGTAAATCCACCAAATCTT
This sequence comes from Delias oraia, assembly GCA_018230265.1. NCBI lineage: Eukaryota > Metazoa > Arthropoda > Insecta > Lepidoptera > Pieridae > Delias > Delias oraia. Next base: position 1,173 of record DWCF01003151.1, on the reverse strand, counting down.
AGAAAATCGTCTTATAAACCTTAGTTAATTTTATTCATTATTTATACAATAAAACAATACTTTTTAACTAGATAAATAATTTAGTTAAATTCAAATATTTATAATTTTTTTATCCGAAAAAAACAAAACACAAACAAAGGTGATCATTTTGTCGAGTAATTGTGTCGTGTGTGTTTTTGAGCTTTGTGTGAAACAAAGGTCTTCATATCTCTTCAACCTAGGACCGATAGTAGCGAAATAATTATAATACAAAGGGATCCCTCCACAAAGTAGTGTCATATTTTTTTTTTATGATATGCTTTAGGATACTGAAAGAATACTTTCAAAATCTTACAATATGATTGCTGATACGTCCACGCGACTTTTTTGCTCATAACTCAGTGAAATATGACTTCTTATGGACAAATTTCGTCGATTTAACATTTAATTTCGCTATAGGCGCTTGTACAGGTTTATTTTCCAACAAAAAAGTTTAGAAAAAACATTTTGAATTAAAAATACACAATTCAATTACAGTATAATTTTAGTTGAATGACTATTATGTAATTCAATGAAAAAAAATATTTTTCAACTCTCCAACTTAATTATTAACAGATTATAGCGAACAGCCAAATGTGAGGTCAGACATAATAACGGTGATTATCCAAAGCCCCGGACAATCTGGGTAATTCCCACATTACTCAGATTGATAGAACTCTACCCGGAAATGGGGACCGAAATTTATCTAAATGCCTCGAGCCGTTTTGTCAAAGAAAGCTATACTTATCCCAAACTAATTTTCACCCATATACGGGAACATTACTTATCCAATTCTATTAACAACGAGCGAAAAAAATGTCATATTAAATAGCTAAAATGCATCTCGAAAACAAGGAAAATGTTTTTAATTGTACTTAAGTTTAATTGATTGAAATTACGAGTGAATTTTCACTGAATTTTTATTATTTTGTTTTTAATGTTGTAGCGGGCAACGGAACAGGCGGGTATCCTCTATGGTAAAAGATAACCGCCGCCCATGGACAACCTAACATATGGATCTGAAACGTGGTCGCTTACGATGGGTCTAATGGAGAAGCTCAGAGTCACTCAGCGAGCAATGGAGAGGGCAATGCTCGGAGTCTCGCTGCGAGATAAAATCAGAAATGAGGTTATCCGCAGCCGAACCAAAGTGAT
>DWCF01003150.1:0-20705 GCA_018230265.1 Delias oraia | reverse complement strand
ACAGAACAATAATTGTGATTAATTTTACAGTATTGTAGATACACATATATTAAATGTTAATAATGTTAAGACAGTTTGCCAAAATTACTAAGTAAAGTATGACGCTTCAATATTGTTAAATAAACATGATCATTTTCAGCGCTACTTCAATGGTTAAGCATTTTTATTAAATTATATATTATTATTATTATATTAAATAATTTATAAATAAAGAAAAACTAAAAGTTTAATTTCAATAACTAGACGTATATAAAGTTTGAGAATCTTATGAATCGAACGATACAAAACCAGAAGATTAGTTTTTATCACAATAAAATTATTTTAACACATTTTATGGAATGACTTATATGTATATAACCATTACGTTCAGTCTTCAACGCGAACACAAATTTAACAACAGTCAATATCACCAATGTTTTAGTTAGTCATAGAGTAAATACTAACACCTGTCCTTCAACATTCAATAATATATTTTATTTGATTTTTATTCTATGTCCGCGAGGCGTAGTCATAGGAAATCCCGCTTGGCAGCGGACCAATGGGATTCGTGAAGTAATTTCAAATAACTGCTTATTCTCATAAATTCTCTATATTGCCTTGATAATATCGTCATAGAGATATAGAAATATTTTATTCAGAACGCGGAACGTTTGAATGGATTATTTGCTTTTTATTAAATGTAATATAAATACATATATAAAAAGCTTATAATGTTTGATTTTATTAAATAAAAATAATTTAGATGTATAGAGTAATTTCTAATTGTTACCTAAAAGTTATCTAATTGTTGGAAAATCTTTAACTAAGCTTTTGTAAGTATAAGTAATAAATGAGATTGGATAATGATTCCTCGCGAGATGAAAATGTAATTCGGACAGCTTATTAAAATTTAATTCATTAGCCCTATTCTATGCTTTAGTTGCTTTCACACATCAAACGTTCAACACAAATGTTCCCAACTAACCGCGTTACGTACAAATAAAAAAAAACCCACACCAAGCCCGCGTGTAAGCATAACTAATTGGTTTAATTCAAATAAAAGAATAAACCATTATATCTCGATACACCAACTTACGAGCCTCTTTTTGATTTGCCTTTTAAAAATGTTTTTGTTACCGAAACTGGGAATCAAGTTATACTGGTTAGATCGTATTGAAGTTTTTATTACGATCAAGTCGTTGAAAATTGAAACGTCATAGACATACTAGCGGCGTGATGAAAGTTAAACTGGTGTCTATATATTCTGCTACAACAAAATTATTTTTAAACATTATTTATTATTATATAACAGATATTGGAGAAGGCCTTTTTGATAGTAAGATAATACTGCCATCTATGGAAAATTTCACCACAATCCACTATATGGTTATGTTGCCGGATTTGAGGCCATTCAATCGGTATCTCTCATTCAGCGAGATACAGTTAATGTATTATTCTAATATGGTATTATGTGAGCCCATGCTATCATTCCGGATGAGCTGGGTCAGTTAGTGCATCAGCTTTAGCATGGCTCTCACTTGGATAAAAGGTTTAACGGTTTATGATTTAGTACTAATGAGGATCTACAACTTTTAAACTAAAACATTTTTAAATTTTTTATAATGAAAATACATTTTGATGTCGAATTTAAAGTTACAAAATTATATTAACAAATATTTTGTATCTAAGGCTTGTATACAATTTAGTTTTAAAAAACAATGAACTTACTATAAATTCGAAAAAATATCAATCAATAAAATCTCGAAAAGATTTTTATTAAACAAGAAGATTTTAACAAGGTGTCTTAGTATGAACGTGTAGTTACAATTCAGCTCATTAGTAGAGCACGGCTTACTTTAGAAACACGCGGTAACTGGGTACGTAAACATATATACACTGATATACGTCATTTAGAGCGACTATAAGGTCATGATATAACAAAGTTAAATCTTCGAACGACACATTATTTAACAATTTTCTCAAATAAAATGAAATACTAAACTATAATGGTTAATATAAATATGAATGTATACACTGTCTACATTTTTGAATTATTCAAAAAATTATAGTAAAGTAAAATGATAAAATAAAAATCAATTAAAAAAAAGTTAATACGATTCCACAGTTTAAATTTTTCAATAAAGATATCAGAGCAGCCGCCCAAATATACAATCCTTTTAGTTTCGCGTCAGACGATCGATCACGTAGATCCGATCCATGCGTGAAAGGATTAAGCTAGATCGCTGTTTATTTATCAATTTGACATACAGTTTATCGCGAATCTTAAATTGATTTGTGTGAGAAAGATATATTATGGGAAAGTAAACCGTATAGAAATGATGATCGTTTAATGGTGATACATGTGCACGCAATGATTCTGTACAATTTATATAACGCAATAAACTTACACGATTTTCATTTACTAAATGCTTATTCAATTTACTTATTGAAAGGTATTTTCTTCCGTAAGATCATACTCAACTCTACGTTCTAGAATATTCTTTATGAAAATGGGGAGACTAATGAGCAGGAGGCTTATCTATAAGCTGTCCTCCCTCCGTGGACACCCCTGCCCCTGATGGGCCACAGGTGTGTTGCCGGCCTTTTAGCGTTTTTTTAATGTTATAGCGGACAACGAAGCAGTGTGAAGTGGGTCTCCTATATAGTAAAAGAACATCGCCGTCCATGGACAACCGTGCCACAGCCCGTGCATTGGTTGTGATGCCAGCCTTTTTTACGACACTTAGCGTTATTTTTAGGGCCTATGATATCCTCACTCACTTTGCGAAATACAGGACAATTACCGTTTCAAACTGAGTATTCTGTGATAATATCCGTACGCTCTTTTCCTAAAGGTTCCCAAGTCGTATTGATTTGGAAATACCTTTGCAGGCAGCTGGATCTACAGACTGGTGTTGGACGGCAAAAGACTCCGTTGTGTACCGATAAATACTATATCAATCTTTACATTTATTTAGATACAATGAGGAAAAAAGAGAATGAAGAAAATATAAAAAAGTTAATATTCCAACTAACCCAATTGGTCCTTACTCAACAACAGACTTAGTCGTCCTCGGCCAATCTTGATTTGCAACGGTATCTTTTCTCTTTAAGTAAGAATTTTATCGCCAGATAAGAGATAAGTAAATTTAAAATCTTTATTCACCTTGATATCGTTTCAAAAAGTTTTAGATATTAACAATACTTATCATCGTTTCAAATGATACCATTACGGAGTAATTAAGTAATTAAAAAAACAATCAAAGGTGCTAAGCTTAAAAACCTTTATACCTTTCGGCTACTTAATTAAAAACCGTTTAAAAGAAAATAAAAGCAATGCTAAAACAATTTCACACTATCGCTCTGATTACCATACTGAATAATACGGCAATAAGTGTTCGAAGTATGGACCGATAAAGTGTATTATGAGGTGATAAATACATGACAACTATAATTTCAAGCACACTGTACAATAAGTTATTCTTTATCTCTTATTCCCGATGGCCTCACAATAATGTATCAAATTACAGCATTAAGATTCGTATCGAATGCAAATTAATAACATTTGAAGAGAGGCACACATTCTTTTGTTTTTGCTTTGGATAACACGGAATGGTGGCCATTTGACAGCTAAAGTGTTTGTGGTTTTAATTTTACAGTGGCAATATAAAAATATTTTAATCACATTAGTTTTGTTTGCAATCTGTAAGTGTAAATATCGTAAATATATTAGAGTAATTGTATCATATTATATATTTAGTATCAGTTTTTTATTTATTAAGAAGTGTGGCGCCAGTTTAAAGTGGCTACTATAGATTTTATCAAAAAGAGTTAAAGCTAAATATATATTAGGTTAGGTCTATAAATTGTCTTAGGTTTGCTACATTTTTGCGTGTAGCGCATAAAAACCAAAAAAATTATAATAATTAAGTAAATTTCTATGTTTCCTTGTGCATTTTAATTGAATATTACAAACTTAAGGACCGTTTAAAATCATCTCCCTTAATAAAAACTGCCATCTTTAGAATTCACGTGATTCACAAAAACATAATTATCATACAAAGAATTAGTGCAAAGTTGTGTACTCAACAACCTTGCTTGTTACACTTTAGTAATTAACTTTTTTGAAGATTACGGATGTTATTATAAACGCGGGAATATTCTGCTTTAACTTTATGTGCAATCATATTTTGATCATATCTGAAGGGCTTTGTTTTAGTATGACCTTTTGTGACAAACTAATATCATCTTATTCAATAAATGTTGTTTTTTTATAGTATAGCAGACAACGGAGCATGTGGGTCTCCTATATGGTAAGAGAATACCGCCGCCCATGGACAACTGCATCACAGTCTGGGCATTGCATTGTTGTCGGCTTTTTACGCTTTATGCTTTAGCGGCACTTTTAAGAATCTCCGATATCCTCATTCACTCTGCGAAACACAGTACAAGTACCGTTTTATGCTGAGTATTCTATGAGCCCGTGGTATCACTTCGGACAATCTGGCCCAATTAGTGCGTCTGCATATGCTTTAGCATGGTTTTCTCACGGGTGTTTGCACTTTTAACATCTTTTTAAAATTAATTCTGGTCTAAACTGTTTTTTATGACAAAACTATTTCTGCCTTAGGTTGATCTATAGCAGGCCTTCCCTAATTGTGCGTCATGACGCTCTAAGGCGTCTCTAAGCGATCGGCAAATATTCCCTATCTGTTGCTGTCTTACAAGCGACATCGAAAATAAATATTGAAACGGAGATGAGTGTAGCATGAGTTTTTTATATTTAAAAGGATTGTTCCTGGGATATAACTTTCTAGACAATAACATTTATTTATTAATGTAAAATTATATTGCCACTCTTATTTTAAATTAATTTTTATTTATTCATTTTAAATTATTTTCTGTTAATTGGGCGATCATTTAGGAAAACCTGTAAACTTGTAACTTAGAAAAAAAAATTTTGTTGTGTATAAAGCGGTTTCCGTTTGGAAAAAATAGGTCCAATTAATTAATTCTAAATAATATTTTTGGCTCAATTAAATCTATCCATAGTAATTTAATAAGGTTTCATTTTCTCAAATAATCACGATTATAATATACTTTCCCTAATTCAAGGCTTTTCTCTGAGAAGAAGGAAGAAATAGTTCGGATTACAAAAGTATATTATTGTTAGAAAAATTAATGCTGTTTTCAATGCAGATCTTCATTCGCAAGAAATTCTGCATAAGATTTTCTTGTTTTTGAGCAAAAAGTCTACATTTTTAAGAACACAACCTTTATCAAACTCATTTTTTGTTGTAAAAAACGAAATCATGAGATTAAAACATTAATTATGACTAATTTGAACAATCATTACAAAGGATCTCAAGTTGCAAATTTCTTGAGGATGAAATTATCAAAGTATATATATAATTATCAAACAGTACTTGTACTGTATTTTGCAGAGTGAGTAAGGATATCAGAGGCTCTTAAAAATGCCGCTTGGTGTTGGTGTAAAGTGGTGTGAAAAGCCGGCAACACAACCAATGCGCGGGCCGTGGAGAAATTGTTCATGGGCGGCGATGTTCTCTTATCATATAAGAGACCTACTTGCTCCGTTGCCCGCTATACTGTAAAAATAAATGTTTTTGATTAGGTATATTTAAAAAATTAAGTGCAAACTAGGTGAAATAGAATTGTCCGCGATTGTATCTCGTCAAGGCTAGCCAAGACAATGTGTGAGAATCATTGTTGTGTGTGACATAAGTCGCCGTAATCGTTACTTATTACTCAGATCTAGTGCAAGGACTTCTGGTTATATATGAATGCCACTATAAAAACAGACAGATAATGATGCTGTCAAATCTTCAATTTCTTTCCTTGAATACGAACGGTTATTATCATGCATAGAAGTAATTCACATACAACAAAGAATGTTAAGATATATTTACTTTAAATTAAATCAAATTTACGAATTTTTAGAATGTTACATGTGGATTGTATTTATTTGCTATTTAGTCAATAGAAAATGAAAATGGGATTGTCATTAATCAAAATTTCTTTAAATTTATTTCTAAAAAATTTGATAATTCTAAACAATGAATAAAGCAAAATCTGTTCAAAACCATAATAACAATTAAACCTTTTTTGCCATAGTAGATATTTATTCTTTAATCTAAGACATTTAAATGATGCAAAATAGTGTCTGAACTTTTTATTTATTGAATTCCATTCCAATTGATTCTGGCATATGGTCTTCGATATTTGATTAAATTTTCTATGGTCTAATAGCTGTGTCGAAATTTTTACTAAATTTACGAATGTCTGAATCAAAGCCAGTTAAAAGATATAGATATCAATTCACATGTAACTTTGAACATGTGTATGTTATAATATTTGTAAGCCAATTAAAGGTGTAATCATATTCAAATAACCGAGATCAATTTCAAATACAAAAACAAAGAATTAAAATCGATTTAAATTCAATGTGCTGTATCTAATTTGTCAGTTTGTCCGACAATTAATCCGAACCGATTACACAAAGCTCCGGCAAGTATAAAAATGAATTTATTAAAATACCGCTAGGCTTTATTCATTATTCGTTAAGGTGGAATCTTGATTGCTTTCTTATTTATTAGACGCGTGATTCGTATGACATTTTAGGGCGTTGTCTTTGATATATAATCCATTGATGTATTTGAAATTTATTAAGGGCTTTTATACACTTGCGACTATTATGGGAGTATGAACTTTAGTCCTTATTGTATAGAAATATACATAAATCAGGGGTATACCCCGACTCATATAAGTATGCATATTTCTAAACATGTTTAGCTATTATAAAATACTTCGATAAGTAATTGTTTTGTATCATAGCTCAATCACCAAAAGTTCACGGACGTAGTTAGGGGTGAAATATATGAAATAAAAGAAGGTATGTAGAATATATAGAATATGTAGAATTCACAATCTCCTTTTCGGTTTTTAAGATTAAAATATATACAAAATGTAAGCAATGCTTCTTCCAAGCATTACATAGCAAGGGGCTCATATATTTATACGCACTAAACCATTAGTAAAAAATGTATATTGTTATATAATAATGTATATTTCAGTCGATACGGCCAGTTGAGTCAGTCGTTCGTGTAATATCGCCGTAAGACCATATAAGTTTCGACACGCGTGCTAATGGCTACAATCAATATGGTTTTTTACAGTCAGATATTAGTTTTGGTGACGACAGTAAGATTAGTTTTTTATGTTCGATAATAAGACGAATCGATTTCGTGTGTTATTCAAATAACATTGTCTTAGAGAAAGTCGCTGTTAATATTCAATGTCAGTTTAGTAGTACAAGAAAAATAATTATGGTTTTAATAGTAGGTATCTCTTTACAAAAATGATTAGCTAGTATAAGTTATTTAACATGTAAAGACAAAACAAAAAAAGAGTTTGAAATACTGTTTTATAATCAAAACAAATTTGAAAACAACAGAACACTGACATAATGGTAACGGTTGTTTCTTAATGATTTATCAAAGTTTTCCATTGAATATTCATTTTGAACAAAATCTATGTAAATCTATATAAAATGTATAATTATACTAGCATAGTATCTTATGATATAATAGAAATACACACATATTTTTTTATTTCATTTATCTTTTGCCGTTGACTCCATATCCATGTTTGTTTGTTTTTGTGATAATTCATTTATATCCGTCACGGATTGTGAAACACTATTTTTGGAAAGACAAAATAATTATTACCAAGTTTTTTATTTTTTAACGGAGCAGATGGGTCTCCTATATAGTAAGAGAACACCGCTGCCCCTGGACATCCATACTATAGTCCGCTATACTATAAAAAAGAGGCACACCAATTCACGTTCAAGGTACATCAAAGCGCCGCGGGAGATACACATTTTGCCTAACACTACTATAGAGGGCAGAATTAGCCAGCCCGTAAATAAAAACAAAACCGTAACAAACCGTAAACAAAAACTGTTATCGTTATCTCAGACCGCCTTTCTATTTTCACACTGATATTTTTACGACAATACTACATTGACCATATTTTGTGACAATTTTTATTTCAACTCAAGGAAAAATATACTCAATTTCATAAAATTAAGGGTGATATTGGTGTAGGTGTTATGAGAACGTCAGCCTGTCATATACCGTATTATTTATTGATTTGTTAATAAATTTACAGGTTTTCTTTTGAGTGAAACCGAATCTTTTGTGTTTTAGAAATATTATTTTGGAGATAAGATTTGGTTGTGAATGAAATCGATTGTAGAAAGTTGGTGAGGTCAACATTCTCATAGAAGTTAATAAAAGATAAATCAGTGATCGTATCGCCATTTTGATTTGTGACAAATATGAACTATTGAATGTGGCGTGAAGTATTGTGCTATAATCAATTAATTAATTTAGTTTCTAACCATTTAATTCAGGCGTAGCAATTCATTTTCGCTTGTTATTTTTCTATATGACATATAGAATAGATGAGATAAACTTTATTAAAAAATTAATTACTAGAAAAACAAATAAGTACAGTTATAAAAGTATAGATGTAAAAAGTATTTATTTTTAGTGTGATTGTAAAATAGTAGGTTGCACTAATAAAATTTCGTAGCCAGAAAGAGTTTGTTGTAAACACAGAGCACAAGCTTGTTTGAGACAGTAATTATCCAAAATGGCGGCGCTACATAACCTATTATTCTAACAATTAGGGCTGCGCGCGCATGTCGCGAATGCCGATAGAAATCACGTGATTTACGCGCAGGCGCTGGTCGATTGTATCAGCTACACGCCACCACGGATCTTCTTCGGTTACGTAATGAGCACATTTGTATTGAATAATTTTTAACATCAACAAAATTCAGTCATGACATCGAGACAGACACAGTACCTAAGCGTAACCCGGCATGGCCAAACTTATTCAAAATGGTTGTTGTGATTTTTACAAGTAATATTGTGTATGCCCACTCGAATGAAATATTCAGAGATTTTCGTTTTATTTGTATATTCAGCAGGAACTGCTAAAAACAATTATCCTCGAAATACACATTATATATATCACATTAATTTCTATATAAGAACCTTTAAAAATAAATTAGTTTAAATGGTTGAAGTTCTAACGTTTTAAAGGAGCTTCTGTCCTATCAAATCTATTTACAATTATCATATACACTTAGAATGAAGGCGAATGAGCACAGAATACTCAGCGTCAAACGGTACTTGTACTGTATTTCGCAGAGAGAGTAAAAAGCCGGCAACACAACCAATGCGCGGACTGTGGTGCGGTTGTTCATGGGCGGCGGTGTTCTCTTACCATATTGGAGACCCACCTGCTCCGTTGTTCGGTATACTATAAAAAACACACACACAAATAAAATATAAGTTATTCACCGTGCGAAATGATTAGTCAACGTAAACTTTCGCTTTTATAATTCTTTGTCTTATCTGATCTTTGTTGTCTGTAACCACATATAAAACGTATTGAACCAATTTTGGTGTTTGTACCTATGTGATTAGAATATTTAATAGAATCTGTGGTTTTTAATGTTGGCGTAGGTACAGTCTGCTGTGACACATACGCTCGGTAAAGAATCGACATTTCTATTTTCATAAGAAACTCAATCATTCTAAGGTTTTAAGTTTCATTTTAATGACGGTACCGAGTGACTGGTTATTTCCTATAATGAATTTTTGATGGTAATAGTTAATTAATCAGAAGAACCCAAAGCGAAAGCATGAGTATGAAATAGAATGTGTTTCTTTCTAAAAGTAACTAAAATACATTTTACCCTTTAATAAGTACCTATCGTATATAATAAAATGGTGTAAAAGTTTTTATTACAACTTTGATAAATTTATAATATCATAAATTATAAATATAATGACATGCAAATGTGTTTCTCGCATTTAAATAATGTTTTAGCATTTTTTCATTTTAAACGACAGTATTACAATAATATGATTTATTTTTGTTATTTATTAAACAAATTATTGGTATATACAAAAGTTTAAGCGTAAAAGTTTAGTTTCGTGCTCACAAAACACAAAAATTCATACAAGCTTCCTAAAGTTCTCTTTAACGGGTTTCTACCCGTTATGTTTTTCAATCGCCTTCTTTGTCCCAACATCAGGTAAAGACAGATCCTGGCCATCTAAAAAATTATGAAATGCGAAAAGGTCAAATCCAGCACATCTGCCATTACTATTGAGCCACAATTAGCAAACCTTAACAAAACCGTAGTAATCGTAACCTTGACAGATAGGATTTGTCATTAGACCTTTCTTTGTTGAGGTCAATATCAGTCCTTTTTACAATCCACACAACATGAACGTGTCATGTTTTGCAATAAAGTTTCCCTTGCCATGCTGGAAACCTCGCCAGTTAGGCCGTTTTAAACACAATGTAATCTAATGTGGAATTTGAGGGCCGTGGTTGTGGTAACAATATTGGATTCGTTCCAAAAGTAAGTGCACTAAGACAATGCGTTGGAAAAGACAAGGTCGCGATTGCCTTGGGATGCTTCCGATCTTGTAAAAAGCTTATTGTTTAATTGTAATTAAACCGTAAAGGTAGAAGGAATTAATGTCATTGTTATATGTCAGGAGATTCGCGATGAATCCTATTTGATAAGCTCTGCCTATTTCCTACATTTCTGAATTTTAAGCAAATAAATATCTTATGGTACCTACAAAGAAATACACATTGTATAGTAAGATGGTATATCTTATTATTGTTATACTGTTATATTTTTTACTGTTATTGTATACTGTTGTATTATAATTCCAAAACACTCTCTAACATATGAAGTTTCGGAATATTAGAACTACTTAATCTATTATACCATATAATGGATTTATTTCTAAGCCGTTGGCAAAATGTAACGTGAAATTAATATTGAAATTATGAAATTATTACTTTCCACTTTTTTAAATAAATTCGGTCACCTTCCAAAAAAACAAAGTAACAATTAATAATAACTACCTACAGTTTAGAACCGTTCTGTACTTAGTTTCTTTGTACAATTTGTCGTAAATATACAAGTTGTCCGACTTTTATATAAACGAAGTTAAATCACCGGTTATTTCAATACAATTAAATTCCAGCTGTTACAGGTGGTGGTGAAAAAAGGTCCATATTAATCGCAATAAAAGGCGGTGACAGGGCATAAATACGATATGGCGTATCGTTCGGTGCGCGCGCGCCGATCAAACTCCAACAATAAGTAATGCTTATCATTGATCGGAACAGGCCTCTAAATCACGCTCACGGGGCATCCAGGTACAGGTGATTCGACCATTCATAGTGCTGCTTCGAATAATTTAAAACTGAAATTTAAAATAGTGAGAAATGTCAGTAATATTTCACTATTGAAAGAGAACTGCACACAATGTGATCCTTTTAACTTTATGTATAACTATGCTATTAGAAGGAAGCTTTGCCTATATTAATGTCCTATAAACAAAATATCTTAGGTCAACCATGAAGGTCGCGGGCAACCGCTGGATCCAGATCGCTCAAGGACGCAATAAATCTTTGGGGGAGGCCTATGTGGAGCAGTGGACTTAATAGGCTGATGACGATAAACGAAACATCTCAAGTATCAACAATTATCAAGTGATTGTTATATACCTTGATAAATTATTTTGGATTTTCATTTACTCAATTCAATTTTACCTTAAATAAATTAAAAAAGCAAGTATTTTCTAAAATTATATTTCGATCTAAAATATTAAAAATGTATTATTTTAATAACTTTATGTTAAAATGTGTGCCTACTTGTTAAAATAATTTACGTTAAGTAGTACGTTGTAAGATAATTCTAATTAATATGTATCGAAGTGATTATGTTTTTATCACTATACGTAAGTGTTTTATTACGCATTTTAGTGAAACATGTTTAACAAGTAATAAAGTCAATGTTTAGTGCACATTTTTACGAACAAAATGAAGCAATTTTATGTGCCGTTAAAACGCTTTAAGTGTACAATGTACAATACATTGACATTATAATAAAATTGTATTGCTATTGTATTAAAAATAAATATTTTAAGATAAACGTATCTTCTATACCAGGGCTTCCCGAACTTATTTAAACTATGACGTCCTATAGAATTGTCATTTATCCCCCAAAATTACCTACTGTACCGGAAATATAACATATTTGAATATATTTAATATTTTTTATAAACCTACAAAACAAATATAAATCAAGAGACATATTATTTATTATAACACTATAATATTAACCATTGAGAAGGATGTACTTGCTCTTCTGAGCATGTTGCGTTGCTTTTTAGTTCGAAAATCGAGACTTATATCGCCTCGCGATGCCTCTAGGATGTTGTCACACATCTTAGAAAGCCCTATTCCATATTGTGACATTATAAGATCATGGTTTTAAAATAGCAACGCTTGAGTGGCGTAAAAATCCGGCAACACAACCAATGCGCGGATTATGGCGCGGTTGTTCATGGGCGGTGTTCTCTCACCGTATAAGAGACCCACCTCCGTTGTCGGCGATACGATATAAAAAAACTAGGTAATATTATAACACAAAAATTATAATCTAATAAAATAAGTAAAAGTAATGAGAAGTAAGTCTAATATGAAGTAGTAACTAGTTAGTCTATAAAGAGTTACATTTAAGTCTTTACAATCTTTACAAGTAACCTAAAAATCATAATGTAGAACACAGCAAGTTATCTTATTATTTAGGTACTGTGTCTAAATAATCGTTCGTTTCTCGAGAGATTGATATTCGAATTGAGTTTTATATCGATTCTAAATCGGATAACTGTTATAGCAAACGAACGATTCTTTTGTTAATTAATAGTTATTTTATTCGTTATTGACAAATTGATCGAGTAAAAATCGAAGAAGTGGAGAAACGAATTAGATACTTTAATCTGTGTAACAATTTTGTTCCAATAATTAAATTTACGCCGGTTTGTAAGTGTTGCTCCAATTATTGAAATTATTCATTGATATATTGTAATGTTTTAAACGTGTTTTAGCTATTAAATTAAAAAATATGGTTATAAATCACAGCTACTTTCCTGTTTTATCTTTGGTAGAATTATGTTTTGTGTGGGATTACTTTATTAAGTATTATTCTGTATTAAGGTACTATTAATAATTTATGTGTACATCTTTTTTATTTGTCCTAGTCTTTGATTATCTTTCGAACATTCGAGATTGAATGCCAGATATCTAACTATATAATTAACTATAAAAACAACATAGTTTATACTTTATAGCCATGCGTATTTGTCCCTCTGCTTAAAAAGTAAATTTAAATGCTAATAAAAATTAGTACAATTTAGCAGCCTTTCGTTTCAATGGCAACTAAAGAATTATTACAAAAACGTAAATTTACTTCCATTAAATTTTCTATTTGTTTTTTACCAGAGGATTGTAGTAATAAATCTCAATTATTAATACAACACAATAAATTTATTTATAGACAAAATCTTCATTCATATTTATTATTAATACCAGCGTAAAACAGTCCTCGTGTTTCGGTAATCGAACAGTAAAATTATTATTAGCGAACGGCGTTAAAATCCGGCAACACATCCAAAATGCAGATTGTGGAGCGGTTGTCGGCGGTGATTTCTTAGCATAGAAGAGACCAGCCTGCTCCTGCTACATGTATGATTTACATTACATATCTAATATTTTAAAAATTTGACAAAAATGTTCAATTCTTAGTTTAATTTATACTCGTATTAGTACTGATATTAACGTAATGTATGAACAGTACCGACACAATGACTGCACAAATATTGTAAGCTTGTATAAACAATTGAAAAATGCACTGCACTGTAGCTTCTCGCGCGTCGTGTAGACAAGGCGAAGCGATAACCGTGCGACACGGGGCGTCGCTCGCGGCATATCGGGCGCAGATTGAGGTGCCACTAATTGATATTATCTATGCAACTTACCTCGAAAAACTTCACCGAGAAACGAATCGACACGTATTGATGTATTTGCCAGGCCGTCAGTTATTGTGAGAAGTTTTCGTTTTGGAGCTTTTGATTTATGAAGAACAAGGTTTTATTTTAGTATTTGTTTAGTCATATACCATGTGCCAACATCTCCAATTTATAATTCATAATACAGATATGTAGCTAACGATGTAATATATTTTTCTTATTCTTTAGCATTGAACGGCGCAGGTGGGGGTCTCCTATATGGTAAGATAACACCACCGCCCATGATCAACCGCGTCACATTCCGAGCATTGGTTGTGTTGCCGGTTTTTTTAAGCAGTTTAAGCGGCATTTTTAAGGGCCTCCGATATATCCTAACTCACTCTGCGAAACACAAAACAAGTACCGTTTCACGCTGAGTATTCTGTGGGCCCGTGGCATCACTTCGGACTTTGGCATGGCTTTCTCATTGGCGCGACAATATTAGGACACTCGCCCGGCCATTGTCAAGTCCTTCCAGAGACTGAATAAATTATAAATTAAATTATAATTGTCCGGATCGGGCAAAATGTAATCTTTTATTATTTAAATAAATAAATAATAAATTTAATATAAGGTTTAGAATTTTAAGGCTTATATGTATATAATGACCATTATATATATATGTCAATTTATTCTTTAATATTGCAGACTTTAAGTTTAAATTAATATTTTTAACAGACACAATGACAATATAATATATCAAATGTCATGACCGACCTATATTAATTGATAAAATTAAAATTCTATATTCTTAACACAAACTAAAAAAGTAAAGAACTCCCAACACTATTGTTAAGCGATTAGGAAGTAATATTACCTGATAGACAACACTATCTGGAATCTCACCGGTAGCCGGATAACGTATCAGGACATCACTAAAATAAATTGAACGTCGCGCGACCCCAGGTTAAGGCACAGCACTATTTCTCGCCGATGGAACGATAAGGTATCGTGGTTAATCACTGCTAATAAATGAAAATGGTGCTGGATTATTTCCGTTTGGATGCGGTTTGTATGGCGGTATATTCAGACGTGATAAAGGATTTTATGTGTTTTGGAATGGATTAGCTTTATTTTAATTACGGTGAAACTTAATAAATGCACTAAAGAGAACGAAAGTCTATCATATATATAGTTTTTTAAAGCATTTTGTGCAGCTTACCACCATTCTGTGGAATCTGCTGCCAGCAGGGGGACCTTCAAGAAAAGAGCGTACATATTCCTTACAGACTGGCAACGCACCCGTGGTTCTGCAAGGGCGTGTCCATGGGCGGAGGAATGCTTAGCCTAAGTGAGCCTCGTGCTTATCATATTAAAGTCTTAATATAAATACGTAACACTGCATTCAAATCTTTATAATTATAACAATATTTTTCTTAATGAAAATGCAGGAAAAAGAGCAGGACATGTGTGTACTAGGATAAGCGGCGCTCCGCCCATAGACACCGCCAGTCCAGGCACGGGTGCGGTGAAATTAGTTTGATTCCAAACACAGATACATTTTAAAAACGATTTTCCATTCTCTCTCCCAGCTGTTTCTGTGACCATGAAGAATATATACAAACGCCATACCATAATCGTTTTTATAAACCTAAAGACTATCTATCTTAACATTGTTCTAATCCAATATGAGAAGATTAACAAACTCGATCGAATGTTATCAGGGAATTACGAGAACGCGTGAAAATTCCGCAGAGTCGACAAAAATGCTAAAGATTAATGATAGAGGGCAATGCGGCGCAATATGGGATCTCGCGGGAGATATGCAAAGCAAAAAGATTTATCTGCCAGATTTATTTGCTTAATATAAGCTTTCATGGCTTTTACAGTATACCTGTTTGGAAAGTAATTTCTACATTTTAGGTGCTTGTCTTTGGAATGGGTGGAACACTGGTGGTATTAAAATGCAAAGTATCACGTAGTTAATATTACTTAAAATTGAAATCACACATAAATCGAATAGTATTCTATACAAAATTTGGATAGGATCTTTCAACACCCTGTCCATCTCATAACAATTTTTAATGGTTTTTAAACAGTAGAGCAGGAGGCTCACTTAGGGTAACTGGTCCACCGTCCATGACCACCCCCAGCCATTATAGAGCCACGGATTTATACATATGATTAATCCAAGACTTCATACATTAAGCAAAAGATGGTTTCTTTTCATTTATTTTTTCATTCAACAGTTTATTTCTTATAATAGATTTAATTTATAATTTATCCATATTAATCTGGATTTTTTTATACTTGTACAGATGTAGGTTCAGGAGTTTGAGGTAAACGTTCTACATATCTATTCTAGGAAACGTTTAAACGTAAATTTTAATACATTACACATAGATGAAACAGCTAAACTAATATATCTTGTGCAGCACGCGTGTGCAGGGCACAAACGCGGGTTCAAAGTAGCGCTAGCCATTGTGATGCGCAGGAGTTATGTGGGCCTTTCTATTTGGTGCAATGCATATCAATCGCTCTTCTTAATGCACTTTAGGTGCTGGGACGCGATAACATTTCAACCAACATTTATAGATAATATAATTTAATTAAAAAAATATTATTATGTTTCCGATGTTATAATTATGTTACTATAAATTGGCATGCATAGACTGAGTTGGTAGATTATTTGACTGAAAAGTTTATTATTACAGAATATTTCACTAGATTGTATTGTATAGGTGAAAATTAAATTGTAGCCTTAATTTCACTAACTTTAGTATTCTGTGCTTTACGTAGTGCAGATAAAACCTGTATGAAATGGACATATGTTTCAAATACGTCTAACTACGCGTGTATCGGGAACTTGTCCATATATCATAGGATCATTAGCGGCGCAAGCAGGTGCGTCTAGAAGTGAACATTAAACAATGCGATATCGCAGAAATATAGCGCTGCGCCGGCGCAAACATCGAAGACACACTGGCTGATGTTAAGCGGTATCGTACAAGCGATTTTTTCACAACTACTAATTTTTGGGCATTTTTTATGTAGTATAGTGGACAACGGAGCAGGTGGGTCTCCTATATGGTAAGGGGATACCACGGCCCATGGACAATCGCGTCACAGTCCACGCATTGGTGATGTTGCCGGCTTTGTACGCTACTTAAGCGGCATTTTGAGGGTCTACGATGTCTTCACTCAATCATCGAAACACAGTACAAGTATTGTATCATTTCGGACGAGCTGGACCAATTAGTGCTTCCGCATATGCTTCAGAATGGCTCTCCCACGGCTAGATCCCACGGATCTATAGCCGTAGAACTGATTCTTCTTTAAATACTGATGTTCTAAAATTCATGGTCTGTTTCATATCATTAATGTCCTATATTTGATTCGTACTAAAATTATGTTATAATATGGAAGTATAATATAATATAAGTCTTTGGGGGAGGCCTATGACCAGCAGTAGACTTGAATAGGCTGATGATTTAAAATTGAATCACGTAAATATTAAGAGAACAATTAACACACTTACTTAGTTTTCGCTTTTAAAACAAATATCAGTATAAAATGCGCAATCACTATTTTTAATTCGGTTAGTAAAAAACGCCATCCTTGATTTTGTTTTTTTATCGTAATGCCTAAGTGAAAAGGATTTTTTTTTAAATTTTGAATAGTTTTGTAGCATAGCACCATCCACATAGAGGGGCAGTGACCACCCGGGTCGCGACACTAGGTGTTTCGATTTACGTTGGTTGAGCTACTTCTAGATAAGCGTTATCCGCGTTTCCATAATAAAGTTCAATTTGTCAATTTACGACCAGCTCCACTACTTAGCAATATACTTGAATATAATTAATATCGCTATTCATTTATATTTACAAATGATTTATTGACAAAACTGAAGCAAGATTTCTTATATTTTTATAATTTGATTAAAGAATTAAAGATATATTATTATAAAAATTGCTATCATCATCATCATTTCAGCCGTAAGACGTCCACTGCTGCATATAGGCCGTCCCCTTGGATTTCCATGAATACCTGCAGGAGGCGATCTGCATCTAGCGTCTTCCGGAATAAAAATAAAATTAAAAATAAAATTGCCATACTCTGATTCAATTATTACTTTATGAACAACTAGTGGAACCGTTAGATCTCGGTTTGACGCAAAGCCATTTACCGGATTCAATTATGAACCCCTTAGCAATCTTTGGGCTCGCCAAACCCGAAAAGCTGATGTATCAAATATAACCTTTCATTTTTTTCAGCTCATAAAAGATTTCATGAAAATGTGTTCGAATCCCGGTCCGGGCAATTATAGTTTAATTTATTATTTATTCGGTCCCTGGAAAGGCTTCACCGTGGCCGGGCGAGTGTTTTAATATTGTCGCAACCGCGCGAGAGTCATACTAAAGCATATGCTGACGCACTAATTGTGCCGGCTCGTCCGAAATTATACCACAGGCTCACAGGTGTTATACTGAGTGAGTGAGGATATCGGAGAGACCTTAAAATGCCTTAAGTGGCGTAAAAAGCCGGCAACACAACCAATACATGGACTGTGGCACGATTTATCATTGGCAGCGGTGTTTTCGGCGGTATGTGTTATTGTGATTGCATTGAAAATTAGATATATACGAGGTCTGTTCATAATGTATCACGTATTTGGTATTTTATTCAAAAGTTATTGATTTATTCATGACAAACACTAAGTAAACATTCAAAATGGCTGACCTTGTTGGCATAAGTAAGGGATGTAAGTACCAATATAACGATTTAAAAAAATCAAATTTACGTAGCCCGCGAAAATTCAAATTTTCAGATTTTAACAGACTATGTTTTTGATCACAGATGGTATTAGATATAAACTTACAATATTTTTTATGAATATGAATCTTCCACAGTCAACGTGTTTTTCATGATTAAAATGATAAAACACAAAACTGATTGCTTTAGACGGCGCTGATGAAATTCTATCAATTTAACATAACACCCACAGCAGGACAATGCTCTAATCAAACATCCAAGTGGCGTATTAAAACTTTACAACCATATAAATTTAACTAAAACGGTCTTAAAAACGGGATCAAACGATGCCCATATATCAGAAACTCAACTATCAGTGTCTATTCCACTCTGATTTCGTTCCGTACTTAGACAATAAAATTTGATTCATTTGGGCCTTGGCTATAAATTAGCTGGACAGTTTTAATGGAATATTTTGAACTATTACTACAACATAAAAATTAAATAGTTTGGAATTGAAATGGCATCATAAAATTACAATTTTCATAAGTGTTAAACATATGACTATCAAGTTAATGTTAAATGTTATTATATGAATTTCTAAGAAATTCTTATACATTTTTAACCGACTTAAAACCAAAAGGAAATTATCAACTCAAGGTGTATTTTTTTCTTAAATGGTAATATGATGAGGTAATAATGTAAATAAATAAAATAAGTGATAAGAGGGCGAGTAAACAGTTTATTTATTGTAAAACGGCTATATATATTGATTTTATATCTTTTATGTCAATCATTTAGATATGTAAGCGTGTTATAAATTTTCCAGAAACCTAAACAAAGTCAAATGGTGGAACGGGTTTTGATACTTACAAATATCGGGTGACCATACCTTTTTCTTCATCGATAGCGTAATTTTCATAATTGTTTAATTTTATAGGTTTTTTCCATAATTGTTTTGTAAATAACTGTTTACTCAATGAGTTGTTGAAATGTATGCTGCTCCTATGTGAATTGAAGATCTGTGTGTATCCATAAGTTCATCTATTTTCTAACCATGGTGTTATTATACCAATATATGATTTAATTTAAAAGAAAGTTTTTATAAAGTAATTTAAATAATAAGAATATAATTGTATTTTGATTTATACTAGTTTGGTAAGGTTTGCTTATTTGGAGTAAGTTTTAGAAGAAGAATTATAAGTCAAAAGGTTGTGTTACGAGACGTCAGTGCAAAGTAATTTATCAATGTCGCTATTTAACATTACTATGGCATAATCAAGCAAAATATATTTTAATAATGCAAAAGTGTTCCCATACTACTAGGTTATAACCTAGTAGTATGTAATTTCCTTAATCTATGCGTCGCCTATAAAACAAACGATATATTTCTATAAAATGATGGTGTCTAGAGCCACGCTTCGATCTATAAAGTGGCACAGTATTGTCACTGAGATTCATAGTTGTTATCAAATCGGATGCGACTCGGCCGATTTTATCGTCTGCGTGAGAACCTCGCCTTGTGTGGTCTTACATTGTGCTATAATAAAAGCTCAAAGTACATTTTTATTAATCAACTATCTATAGGCAGGTACTAGTGGCAAGCGACAACCCATTGTTTAAAATATTAAACCGAATCATTTAATTGTGCACATGTAGCATTAAACGTACTACGTTTATGCAATATGATATATTTTGATAAAAAAAGCTTAATGCACAGTAGTATAACTTCTTTAACCATGTAAAATTATTCCATTCGGGTAATTTGATTAAAGAATATTAAAAAATCGCTTAAATGTATGCATGCATAACGCATTTCCAAATCAATATTGACCATATAAGAAGGATCTTTTTTTTTAATGACTATGTTGCTGCTTGACCATACGGTCGTGACAGCTTTATCGCGGGCTTTTGGGGGCGAGCGCAAGCTCGCCCGAGAGTTTAAGCGATTAGCACAAGGGCACCTCCTGCGAGACTTGAACCTCGGCTTGGACCATCGTGGGGAGAAACTAGTCGCATGGGCGGCCGAACGGCACTCACCGAGGTGAGTATTTC
>DWCF01003149.1:0-20706 GCA_018230265.1 Delias oraia | reverse complement strand
CTGTCTTCAAAACCTCTTTTGCGTTGCAAACTCCAGTGTTTTTATATGATTCTTGTTTTTTCCATTAGTTAACATAAAGCTGGATGCGTATTTAATCTGATTTGCACTATGCTAGCATTATAGTCGAATGGCGAGTTTGATCGGACGAGTAGCGCTTTCCAACGCTCGTCACTGTCCAATGTCACACAAGTCTGAACTTGTTTAGCCTTCCTAGAGTTCTTTGGTTGCCACAAAAATATCGTTTCGCTGGAGCGAAGTAACAACATTAAAATTCTCATGATAATTCTTTGAGAAGACAATTTGCAACTCCCAGTTACTCCTATTAATCCATTTTCGCACCCGCAGTTTTTTCATCACACAAATTTCACTTTGTTGAAAAATAAATTTGTTTTTTTACTATCGGAAGGGCTATTTGCTGCCAGCCATACCAGCCATCGCAGCTTCACGCCGTCTTATGGGGCCCGCCGTGAATTGATTTCTAACGCAAGGGCGTCTCCTACAAGACAGGAAACTGGGCTTGATTCGTCGCGGGGGCATGAGCCGCCTGAGCAGCCGGTCGGCAGCTCAGCGGACAACTTGCCTCCGTATCCGGCGACGGCGGTTGTTATCGCAGTCCCTACACAGAACCCTACCATCTGAGTTTATGTTATTATCCTCTCGGGAGGCTATGAGCTTGTACAAAACCCTATTGTACTGTATGGGTGCAGTAGTGAAAACGACTTTTGGCGAGTAGCAAATAATTTAGTCATTAAATTACTCGCGACTCGACTAAAATACTAGCTTAATGCGAACCAGGGCTTGAAGAGGTTATGATAATAATTATTAGATACAAAAAAATATTAATTATTAATGTTTTGTTAGATGAATAATATTTTTTAAAAACAGGTGTGCAAATCAGGATCATCTAATATAAAATGAATTGGCTGTAAATTGTAATTTTGATTTTTAAGTAGTAATTCTAACTGAAGCAGTTATTCTGTGATTAAGTTTAACTATTATTATTAATATTTACTATAGATATATTAGAAGTATTTTTTTTTCAAGAAAAAAAAAGGATTTTTCACGCAATGTATTTCATTTCGGGGCGTATTTCTAACTTTTTCGTAATTGATCGACATAATTTTCTTTCTTATAGCATTTTTTTAAATTCTATAGCGGACAATGGACAGGTGTTCTTATATGGTAAGTGAACAGCGCCTTCCATTAACAGCGCCTGTCCGTGCGTTAGTTCGTTGCCGGCTTTTTACACAGCTTCAGCGGCACTTTTAAGGGTCTCCGATATCCTCACTCACTGCGAAACACAGTTCAAGTACCGTTTCACGCCGAGTATTCTGTGAGCCCGAGGTATCAGTTCGGACGCGCCGGGCCAATTAGTGCGTCAATATATGCTTCAGCGTGGCTCTCCCAGGAGTATAAGCTATTACTAATCCCCGACGATAAAAATGGGATGTTGTAAATTTATTGTTCTTAATATTAATTTAACGGTTTTTGCGATATTCATATTGTAATCATGTCGATTTTTTTCTTCAGTTTCATTTGTTTACCTTTAACTAAATAAATATCTTAGTCTGTCAATAAGATATAGATCATAGATCGTTTGCTATCACAAAATATGTATTAGTTGTAAGAGTGTTATTTTAAAATCTGACCTCATTACATGTTTTCTCTTAGATAATAGTTTACAATATTAAAATAGTGTAAATAAAAATGTAATTAAGAGCTTAGAGTAAATGTTCGATACCCTTATTGGAAAAAAATCCTATTTTGTTGTACTAGATCTCCTTGAAAAATATATTGGTGCTGTGTACAAACCTTCAATACAGGAGAGTTCTCTTACACGAGACGTGGCCATATTCACAAACCAGGAATTGAATTCGACGAGTTTTCGATTCATTTTAGTTAATAGAATCATAACGTTGCTATAATTTATCGCTTTTGTTATTTCCTAAAAAAATCGAACGGTTGGTGAAGTGATATCTCATTGCATGAATATATATTTTATCTGCTGAATTGTAGAGTAATACTGTCTTGTGTACGAGAATTACTTGTTCTACTATAAATAATTTAGGTTTGGGATGTAGAGTAGTGAATTTACAGTTATAATTATAAGATAAGATCATTTTAGTTGTTCAGAAAAGCGATATTTGTGAAGGACCCTCTCCTAAAGCATTATAAGATAATGACCATCGCATGCTATTTGTCTAAGGCCACTGTATTTTTAAGTGCAAACATTCCATTGTGCAATACAATTGTTTTTGAGGAATAGGTTTAAACTTGTTGTTTGTATATGAGAGCTTTAAAATTTTATGAGAAAGTTACTCCAGTCAAATTATCTTATTACAAAAAGCATTTGCTTACTATTTTTGCATTTATATTAATGACAGCAAGTTTAAAATTATGAAATACACAAATTTCTATTAGATTGTAAGTAGTCTCTCAATATGGACCTTGCCAAAATTTAATCATATTGATATTTGCACAAAATTCATCCAATTTTAAGATGTTATTCGCAGTATTGAATAAAATATTTTGTGGACTACCTGTTCAACCCTTTTATGCTCAAACCCTACTCCCCATCAAAGCAAGAGATTTTAAAATGAAATCTTTCTGATATAAACAAACATTCATCATTTGTCATTATAAACAAACAAATCTTACCTCTCTACATATTATGAAAATTAAAAGAAAACAATAAGTTTCAAGAAGATGCTTTATTCATTCATGATATTGCTTGACAGATGGAATAAAATGTGTTTTTGATTTGGAAGCCCTATGTTATGTTAGCGTAGTATTTAACGCCACTTTGTTCTTACCATCGCCATATGTGCCTGCTACCCTAAAGTGTATGTTGTCGAAGTGCCAAATTTGTTTAGTGGGTTTTATAGAAAATATAGATTCTTTAGATGTTAATAATTAATTAATTAGTTTAATATGTTGCACAAAAACAAATTTGGAGATTATTCAGTATTTAATTTGGTTAATAATTAATTATTTATATTGCTAATATTGATAATTATTGCTATTTAATGCAAATGAAATATTAAAACAACTTCTTCAGACTCCCTCTCATAAAAAAATTAGACTAAATTATCTATTATTCACAGATTAGTATTATTATTTAAAAAAAAAACAAATTATTAACAAAGACTGGGCTCGTCTCGTGTTGGCATCACTTTTGCAAAAAACGTTTTTAAAATCTCGCCTGAAAATAAAGCCCACTTACCTCCAATTGGATGGGATCCAAAATAATTAAAAAAACCAAAAACTCTGACACTGTGTCAAGATTTATTCAATCCATCATACACAGCAGTCTGAGAACGTTCTTACAAATTAAGGTGCGTTAACGTCTATTTGTCATCGTCCTTGAAGACCATGGTGCTGTGGCATTTGCCGCAGTAGTGGCGGTCCTCCATCACGGCCATGAACACTCCGGCGCCACACTGCTCGCCCGTGCACTCACGACGCAAGCGGTGGATCTTGCCGTTCTCGTCAACCTGAAGTGGCATTAGCGCTTCATAAATATCACATGTCTTGAGAACGTTTTAAGCACTTTCTTCACATTATATTGCACAATAAAAAAAATTGGGCAGTAAAAAGATTCACCCGTAATTTTTAAACAAACAGGCTTGTTCAGTTTCAAGTTTCATCATGCATCAGCATAATGAGTATGAAAAGACTGATGCTTGATTTTAATTTAATATGTATTGTTGCTCACCTTGTAAAATCTTAATACAGCTAGTTTGACCTTCTTCTTCTTGTGTTTGATCTTTTTGGGTGTTGAGTAATTCTTCTTCTTACGCTTCTTGGCTCCTCCTCTCAGTCTCAGGACCAGATGAAGTGTGGACTCCTTCTGTATATTGTAGTCTGACAGAGTACGACCATCTTCCAACTGCTTACCAGCGAAGATCAACCTGAAATGATTAAAGATAGATGATTAAAGTAAAATTCATAAAATTTGTTTAAATTGTATTATTCTCTGTGGAATAAAAACTTCAAATGAAGTCTTTTGAAGTTTAACATATACCTTTGTTGATCTGGAGGGATTCCCTCTTTGTCTTGGATTTTGGCTTTGACATTTTCAATGGTGTCAGATGGTTCCACCTCAAGGGTGATGGTCTTCCCCGTAAGTGTTTTTACGAAGATCTGCATCTTGACGCCTTTGAATTAAAATATATAATATTTAGTTTACAATTATTACATCCACCAAGTATTATAGATACTATACATGGAATGAGAAATAAAAACCAACACATTATATTTAAAATGTTTATTGTTTTGATACCACAAATAAACAAAATATTCAAAATTAGACCAATAGAACAGCATTAATAACTCCATCATTTTCTGGGTTGTTGGTAACTTGAGCATATTTTCCCCAAACTACTTTACCGGCCTGTGTTACTAGACCAAGTTCGGAAATATTGACTTCTATAACAGTCCCCTTGGTAATAACTCCTAAACTAGTATACATTTGAGAATTAGGATTTTTCTTGACTCCAATAATAGGTAGACAAAATGTTGCTTTTAGTTCAGGATGGGTTACATGTGCTTTCTTAAATCTCAGAGCCATGGGACGAATGAATCTTTCAAATTTTGGTGGTTTTCTTGTAAAATTTTCACCAACAAATGTAACTTTGGTAACCATTCTTTTCCATGCTTTCCTTTTGGACTTGCCAGATTTTAAGACTTTAAAAACTTCAGCATCTGCTTGGGCTCTCACTTTAGGAATAGGTACATCCCATTTGCCTGCTTTTTCTTTTCGTTTCTGTTTTATCATGTTTGATAATACTTTAGCACGGTTTTGAACATCTCTGTCAAGAAGATAAACAGGAAGTGCTCCTTCTCCGACTTTCTCTGTATTTTGGCGAACATTCTTCTCTTCATGCGCCTTGATTTTCTTTTTCATTTGAATCTTTTCATTGCGACGTTCCTTATTATAAATCTTAGCTTTGATACCGCGCAACTTTTGGGCCTTCTCTGAACGTTTGTGAGGTTCACGCGCCTCTCGTTTCCTTTTACGTTCTTCATAGTCAAGTCTCCTACCGTATAGCTTTTGATGGCGCTCTATATATTCGTTCTGCGGCATTGTGGTTGCTTTATCGGCAACTACAACAATAAATGGTCAGCTTGTCAATGTTATCGCGTAGTACTGTCGGACACCTAACCGTGTTACTTATAACCTCTTCGTGGTCATGTTTTCTTTGCTAATATCAAGTATTGATTTCACTAGATAACGTTGTTTTCCCTCACTAAAGCAAGTAAGGCAATAGAGTTGAAGACAACCTAATTATTCCAACACGTGGCTTTGGGACTTTCAGAAACCGGGGGGATTACGAAACCGAACATAAATGTTAGAGCTCGTGATTTATTAATTTTCTAAAATTTAATAATATTTGTAATTCCGTTAAAAACTTGAGCAAAATAGAGCAATAAAACTAAATTTATGTTTAATATTACACGAACTCACCTTATGCCGTCACCATGCAACAAGAAAAGAACTATTTTATGGTTAAAGTATAGACTATAGACTTTTCAATTACAATCTATAGAAGCTAAAGGCTGGGACAAGAGACGAAGGTTACAGAATATTAAATCACAGTCTACTATTACACGTTGGAGTCTTAGTGTTGCTAGATTTTATGTGTAAAATATGGTAGGCAAAATATTAAAATAACAATTATTATTTACGTGGCAATTAGTCCATGTATTCCTGTATCCTTAATCGATACTTTTTAATAATAGCTGGGCATAAACTCTGTAATCCTCAATAAATGAAAAAAAATTAAATCTTTAGTCGGGGGTATTTCCAAACCAATACGACTTGGGGACAAGAAAAGAGCGTACATTTTCCATAAAGGTCGGCAACGCACCCGCGGCTCAGCAAGGGTTGTCCATGGGCGGAGGACCAGTTGCCCTAGGTGAGCCTCCTGCTCGTTTGCCACCGTTGCTATAAAAAAAACGTTAATAGTTAATTCACGAACTTAACATTTTGACTAACGGATTAACTTTTAAAAAGTATTAACGGACACGTTAACTCACGGTGATATGCAAAAAGTCCGTTAATCGTTAATTCAATACCTACTATTTATCACACGTCACCACGGCGGCGTGGCAAAAACAGATTCAGACAAGTATGAAACCCAACGTCAAGTGCTGGGCGGCGCGTGAAACAATACAAAACTAGATATATTTTGCTGCCGCGTGCGAGTGAGAAAACTGAGAGGAAATTTTTTCGTTTGATCATTTCATTACTTAAGTACCGCCGATGCTTAAGACGAGTGCTTTATTGATATATCATTTTTATATTACTGTTGGCTTTTTTAATTTTATCTTTATTATAAAGAGATTTTTCTAAATTGCAAACTTTTTTGAATACATTTTTACATGGTTAAAAAAAAAATGATTGTATGGCGTTTCACTACATATTTCATATAAGTTATGTATATTTTTGTGAATTGTCGCCGTTGTCCAATCACTAAAGCTCCTTTTATCTATACTGTCTTAGAAGTAAAAATTTTATTAAATTCTGATCTTATCAGTTTAAATAATCCATTAAAGGTCATATGTAGATTTTTATGATACGTAATTTTTAAGTAGTTAATATTTTTTATTAGATTATTTTTTAATATCTCAATACTTTCCGAAATTCCGTCCTTTTAAATTTTCAATTCCTTCAGTATCCAAGCAGAAGCTCAAGCATATCTCGAATCACCACTACTGACGATTTCAACAACTGTCTTTTAAGTTAAAATATATTAAATCTATGGATCTAGTAAATTGTACGGCTTTAGGCCATGCCCTAGTAAATGGCATAAAGAAAAGGTTTGGAGCACACCTGAATGGTGAACAGTGCATATTTGCCAGGGCATTTCATCCAAAGTTCCATTGATATGGCTGGAAATGTATGAGAACAGTAGAGAGAATGCAGTATAAAAGTGCATGGAAAAAGGTAGAAGACGTCTTAGGACAAGAAGCAGTGGAAAAATCCGAAATACAAAGATAGGTAAGTGGTGGTGGGAGCTATACGAGTAACAACGATGATAACGAGGTCTTCCTCATTTTTCAGTTCTGTTACTTAGTCTGTAGAAAAAGCAGTGCTCCAACTCTTTAAATAGTAAAGCGCAGTCACGTTGAAATATGGCTGGACATGAAAACAAAATACTCATTCAACGATGCTGTGTTCCTCGGGGAACATTTATTAAATACATTAAATATAAAACTGCTAACCCTCAAGCGCTAAACAATATTTTTATAACTTCACTAATGCAACTATAAAGATGCAATTTTACACATATTTTCTGATTAACGATTAATTTTAACTTACGTTAATTTTTACGACATGTAACGCTTTAAGGTTTAACGAAATTTTCTTTTTTGTAGCAGATTAACAATTAACGAAGTTAATTATTTGATTAATAGTGCTCAGCTATGATTTTAATTATTTGCTTTAAATTTATAGATTCGATTATATTGAATAAAAGTCCAAAAACATTTTTATCTATTATTATTTTTATGTAGAACAAACAGTACAGCGACGGACTCGCACGTTTTAAGAAGCCATAAATATAATTAAATTCTTTCATTGTTACAATGTTAAATATCAGATTATTTTATGAGATATAAGGGTCGTTATTGTTAAATGCATTTTAAGATCACAATGTCTTCTTATATTATGTGACTCTTAATAGGTAAAAGTCATAAATGTATTTATAGCCATATCATAGTATTCTGTGATCTGCTAACCTTTAGTCCCTCTATGGTTTGGTGCTCTATCTTAATCTTTGGTGCAATTTAAGTCAAACACAAAACAAGTTCCAACAAGTTTTTTTCTATACTCTATATATAGTTGTAATACTGTGTCTGAGACATTAGGTTATAGGGCAAGCGAAACTTTACAATTTAACAAGTGAAGTGAAAATTCATTTCATATTATCATTTTCATATTATGAATATAACAGCTTCATATTCAGGTAAGTCTTAAGTGATTTAATATCTTTCTTATATCTACAATAGTATTATTTAGATAATATGAATTCATTATGATAATTATATTATAGTCACTATATGGTCTATAGCGTAGTTTGAAGGCCGAAAGGTTTAAGCGTTTGCGTCTATCTTCAGATTTGATATACTTTAGCATAACATTATGTGACTCGTGAAATAATATTCACATTATGAATGCATTTTTTTGCCAGATAGAATTGTTTTATTATGAGTACATATTTTTTGTTCCGAATTCCGAACGGCGCTTTTGAAATAAATATAGATGATAAATATTTTAAATTACTCTGGATAGTTTTAATTAGTCTTAACTATCTGGATGTCATTAGTATATATTCACACACATTCTTTTAGTAAGAAAACGTGTATTTGCAATGAAAGAATGCAATAGATAGTTTATTAAAAATATTTAATGATGCTATTGCTTTTCCAAATGAAGTGACCATTTGGTGCCATGAGTGAGACCCCATAGACCTAAACCAACGGTTTCTCTTAACAGTAATAGTTCTAAATTATTAAACTTTAGAGGTGTTTATTGTGTAACGTTACAATTTCAAGATTTTTTTATTTATTTAATTATATTGTCATTAATCAATTTGGAAAAGACTTGATTTAACTTTTGGTTACCTTGATATACATTTATAAATATTTCTCTAAATTTCAATTTTAATAAACTTCAAGCAAATTCAACCAAATCTATACCTTTAGATTTAGAAACTTCATGGAGCAGGCGGTGTTCAACAGAAACAATCTACACCATTCAAGGAAAAGAAACTGGTATTTGTTTTAAATATTTTTTATTATATCTTGCATGTAATGGCTTAGTAGTATATAGGATCTTAATCTATGTATGATAGAGCATGCTGCACTGGTATTTTTTTATTATTTGTCACAATGCATATATTTTTTTTATTTACTGTTTTTCATCTGCCCACATGTTTGCTTAAAAAAGTTAAGAGTATTTTTGGTTATAATAGGCAGACAGAATTTACTATTAGTAGCAATATGAACATTTATATATCCTAATCCTATGTTCATTGAAATCGCAAAAATAGAATCGCAAATTTGAGAGAATTATTAATGTCTAAATACCTACATTGTTTTAAATGAAATTACCTTTTATGTTTTATTATTTGGCAGTGGTGGTATGCTCTGCATTTGAAATAGTTATTTTTCTTAGTCATACATTTTTTTCTATCAGTGAATAAACATCCTGTTAACAACAAAACAAATACAGTTTGAAAAGTTTGTACCTTAAGTTATGTGGTAACTTAATCCATAACATGTAACTAACAATTTAAATTAATTGATCACATTTATATATAAAATTAATAAAGTAAAAGTTGTCTTAATCACTTTCTCATAAAGCTTTTTATGCTTTTACAAAATATTTATTTAATTTTACTTATTTTGAATATATACATACATATATTGTTTATGTTGCTTATGTATAATATTCACATGTATCT
This sequence comes from Delias oraia, assembly GCA_018230265.1. Lineage (NCBI taxonomy): Eukaryota > Metazoa > Arthropoda > Insecta > Lepidoptera > Pieridae > Delias > Delias oraia. Next base: position 11,236 of record DWCF01003149.1, on the reverse strand, counting down.
CATTAAGTATTCTTTTACTTAAAAATATAAAATTAAATTTCAATATATTTCATGTTAGATATATTGGAGTATTATTTTTATGCTGAGTGTGCTTGATTATAATTATAAATCTAACGGGGAAAATATTATCTAAACGTGATTTGTGAGAATTGAAAAATATTCTCGTCATCGTGAGTCAGACAAACAGACAGACTTGTTTGGACTTGTTATTTGATATGCAATAGTGCAATTGCCAAGTGGTAGGAAGCATGTTAGTGCAGGCCGCTACGTGCGCGTGACCTCATTCAAAGACCAAGGGCGGTTGGTCCAAGGATTACAAACAGTTGTTGCATGAATACAACAAAAGGTGTTGTAAAGTTTGTGTTGTTGTCCAGTCGTTGATCGACGTTCAGACACCATTTTTGCATAACAATGGACTTAGTGAAATAGTATAGTTGACCTATCCTACAGTTGGAGAGCCCCGTGGGTGAGCCATGCTGACGCATTAATTGGGCCGGCTCGTCCGAAGTGATAGTACGGACTCACAGAATACACAGCGTGAAACAGTACTTGTACTGTGTTTCGCACAGTAAGTGAGAATATCGGAGGACCTTAAAAATGCCACTTAAGCGTAAAAAACCGGCAACACATAATTCGCAGACAGCGTCGCGGTTTTCTTCTATATGGTAAGGTATATCACACGTGGGAGAGCGATGCTGACGCACTAATTGGGCCAGTTCCGTAGTGATACCAGCCTTACAGAATACTCAGCGTGACAAGCGAATGATGAAATGAAAAGCGCCCTTAAAAGTGCGCGATTGTTCAAGGGTGGCGGCGTTCTCTTATCATATAGGAGACTCACCTGCTCCGTTGTCCGCTGTACTATATAAAAAAAACAGTTACAGTTTACAAAAGTAAACTGATATTGTCTAACTACTCTACGTATAATGAAAGATTATATCCATTGTTTTATACGATTGGAGAGTAAAAATAAATTAAAAAATGATCATAAGAGTTGTGGTGACTTAGCTCTAGTTGAGTTTTAGTGTATGACACAAATCATGCATATAGCAATCTATAAATATAAATGCTATTTTCCCTGTGTGTACTTGTAAAACCTTCGCATCTGTTCCGCGTACCGCAGCTGAGGTTCAGACCGGTTCAGATTATCGAATTGCTACATACACTCTGGCAAGAATTGGTCCTATTCGTAAAGCTTACAGAAACATTTTAACAAAAATTTGTAGTGTAGGAATTTGATGAACAGACTCCCTCGAACATAAACGACAACAAATAATTTCTAAACCAGTTTTACGCGCGTCCAATCAATCAATGAACTGTTGAGTTTAATAAAATGCTAGTAAAGTTAACGTGTATGTGTGATTCTAAATTACTTGACCTATAGCCATAGATAATTTTATTAATTCATTAAATTTGATACATTCCTAGTACGTTGTTTTTGGCAAAGGGCGGTGGCTTGAAAGAGTGCACTTAACTAGTAATTAATAATTCAAATCAATCAAAACGCCGCTAAAGTAATTTTAACAATACTAATGTCTGGTAATGTTGCCAGGCAGGAAGGTCTCACGCTGCAGCCACCGCGAGGCATCGGATAGAAGACAGACGTTAATTTACTTACATTAATTTAGCACTTACATTAATTTTAGCTTAGCCATCTTGGTGTACCGAGATATTTTGATGAGTAAACAATTTAAGATTCACATAGTTGTTTCTTAAATGTATTACTATAAGTCTAATACGATTGGCTTAAAGATTGATTCAGCCCCTACCGAGTTTTTCACTCAAGTGACGAAATGAAAAAAAGTCACCAAAAAACATCTTACCTGATTGCGCGTGTCCGGTATCTCACATTAGGTATCTAAAATATTTGTTATTGATTCTACAGTCTGAGAGCTCGGTACATCAATGCTTTAACACTTAGCTTCAGCATACCATCGCTGTCATTAAATAGTTTAGAACAATGTTATAGTTAGAGTATCTGTACGTAGGAAAATGTTACAATTTAATAATAATAATACGCAATTAGTTGCGATTAATTTTTTTTAATAAAATCGATGGCAAACGAGCAGGAGGTTAGAGCAAGCAGTCTTCTTGCAGAGCCGCTGGAGTGTTGCCGGCCTTTAAGGAATGTGTACTCTTTCTTTTGAGAAATTGTTATTCGCCACTAATTCAACTGCATTACGTAATACTTACAATATTATCAATTAATCTGCAAGAAATTTTATGTATCTATGGCATATAATATGAATTAAAATTTGGTGTTTCCTACAAGTTGTGAAAGCTTTATTACCCAGGTGAATTTTGTCTTTGAGATTTTGTGACTGATTGCGTATTGTTTTGAAATTACTGTGTTAGTGCTTGTTAGCTTTAGTTCGTTTGTATAGTGTGGTAAGTAGTGTATGATAGTTAATTTTGTAAAAATTGGCATTTAAAAAAATATAAAGAATCAATAGAAAAAGAAAAAAAACACATTCTTTTACGAAGATATAACAAAAAAATCAATTTCAATAAAAAAAATGATAATAGAATTACAATACTAAAAATACCTGACTATTTACAAAAACACAAGAACTAATAAAGTCTAAAAAAGGAAGGAATGCTATAAAAAAGAAGTTGGACCTCTGCAAGGAAGCGACAGCTACGTGGACGCCTCTTCGTGGACCGGAACCGGTGCCGCTGCAAAGGAATCCCCGTGTGCCTTGAACGATTTGATTAGTGCAAATACTATTTGTAGATTTTGTGCGTGACACGAGCGACACAGAGTTCGACAGCGATGGCGAATTCGAGCCAGTCACGGGCTCCGACGGCGACGGCCCGATCTCCGGCGACTCTTCGGGCCACAGCGATGTAAGTTACTCACCGATTGTTTTATCTTTTAATTTTTTAATTTTTATTATTCTTAAGCTTTTTTAAGTGGTATTTGCTAATGTTTATAATGAGACATTTTGATTGCCAAGCTTCGCTAAACCGGAGCAGGTGCGTAAGAGAACATCGCCGCCCATTGATAACCGCGGCTCAGTACGTGCATTGGTTGTGTTGCCGGATTTACACGTCAATTTAGCGGCATTTTTAAGGGTTTCCGATATCCGCACTCACTCAGCAAAACATAGTAGAAGTACTGTTTCAAATACAACAACCATTTCACGCTGAGTATTCTGTGAGCCCGTGGTATCACTTCCGGACCAATTAGTGCGTTAGCATATACTTCAGCACTGCTCTCCCACGGGTGCGACAATATTGAGACACTCGCCCCGCCACTGTCAAGTACTTCCAGAAACCGAATAGATTCTAAATTAAATTATAATTGTCCGGACCGCGATTCGAATCCGATACCTCTCGCTTCGTGGTAGACTTATTAAACCACTTAGTACGAGGTTCTCAGGAGTTGCTTCAGGACTGTTATTATTAATTGGAGAACTAAATAATAAAAGGTAGCGTTAGTTAAAAAAATGGAACACGTTGAAATATTGTGCCATTTATGAGACATGTTTGGGCTGCAGTAAAGGCTGATGATTAGTATGACTTTTCAGAAGGACATTATCACGACCAGGGTGCTGGAGGTGTCGGTGGGAGACGACGGCGAGCTGCAGCTGGCCGACTCGGAGCAGACGGCCACGGACGCCAGCGACACGGAGATAGACCTTCACGACTACTGGCTGTGCGCGCAGTGCCGCGCTGAGAACAACAACCCGCTGTACCGCTACTGCGAGAAATGCTTCAAGGTATGTGCAAACTCGTCCAACTCGATGACAGAATCATTTCAATTGCATGGCTTTTTGACGAAGCGAGAGGTATCGGGTTCGAACCCAGTCTGGACTATTATAAATTTTAATTTATTTTATTCGGCCTCTGGAAGTGCTTGACAGTGGCTGGGCAAGTGTCTTAATTAATGCTGATGCACTAATTGGACCGGGTTGTCCGAAGCATTACCACGGGCTCATAATACCCAGCGTGAAATTATAGTTGTACTTGAAACGGTGCTTCTACTGTGTTTTCTTCAGTTAGTGAAGATATCGGAGGCCCTTAAAAATGCCACTTAATGGCGTAAACAACCGGGAACACAACCAATGCGCGGACTGTGGCGCGGTTGTCCATAGGCGTCGTTGTTGTCTTACCATATAGGAGACCCACCTGTTCCGCTGTCCGCTATACCATAAAAAAGGCTTTTATCGTCTGTGGAGTCAAAGAGAGCCAAGGATGTGGCTTCATGACTTCGAATCAAAAATGCTGCATCGCATCTGTTGACGTCAATCGAGTCCTTGAAGGATTTCTGAGGTTCTTGTAGATTCAGATGATTCGATGCGGGCACGTTCTCTCGTTTATGTTATATAAAAGATTCATAATTTGAACTCGTTGGTCGCGTTGGATTCTAATAAGTGTTCGCATTTAAAGTTGATTATCCTTAACTTCGGTGACCAGCTTTCTTTATTTACCCTTGATCGTCTAACTCCCATGTTGCTGTTTCGGTTTGCAAAAAAGTCATGTCAGGTACAGATAGAGCTGTTTTAAACATTGGTTCATGTTTAGAAACGTTTATATACCTTTTCTCCTTTTGAAATACAAGTTTAAAACAAAAATTCTATAATCTAGTTTGAAACTTTGCAAATGCAAAATTTTTCAAATACTAGCGATTTGTCGGTGTGTAATTACAGCAAAGAAAGAGCTGGAAAGAGCTGTTTCCTATCTTTGAAATACAATTCATATTGAGAGTGGTGGACTCCTGAAAATCAACAGATACGCGATGTTGCAGAATCAGCAGCCGCTAGCCAAGGCGACGTAAGGCAGCGACAGAACTTGGACGTGGATGTTCCTGTTAAAAATAATACATTTATGAACTGAACAACGTTGTGTTCAAATTTTATAACTACAGTGTAAACTCCATGTAACATCCCTCGATTTAACGACAAACTTCCTATAGCGTCGAAATCAATTGGCTTTAGTTGGTTTAGCTTGTCTTCCATCCACCTTTTCTTCTCTCCATTTAACGACACCTCTTTATAACGCTATAAAATTCACAGTCCCTTCAGTGTCGTTATATAGAGTTTACACTGTATTTAAAATAGAATCCGTAAATGAACTGTGGCTAAATCTGTTTCTCTTGACATTTTCTAATCTGACATCTACTTAACTGTCTACTTAATTAAGTTATTAGAATAATTCGCCAAAATCCTATGGTGAGTCCATAGGATTCATTCATTGTCAAGGTGTTTTTTTTTAAATTGCCTTATCTGTTGTGCATATCTAAATTGAACATTTAATCAAATGCCCACCTATGTATTCTAGGTACGTAAAGATTTCTTCCCGCCGAGGCCGAAGGGAAGGAACCGTCGTAACAACCGCTTACAGGCAAAAAACCCGCGCCCGCCCTGCTCTAATAGCGACACGGATGCGGAAACCGTTTCGGAACCGCCGGTGCCCTCCGTCCAGAGGCCCACGCTCGAACTTCCGGAACGGATTCCACCCACGTTCTCGCAGGATTCCGGCATCGAATCCGCTTTCAACAGCCAAGAGGCTAGCCAAGACGTTAGAAGTGATAATTTAAATGTGATATTAGGTAGGGAACTGAAACGGCGCGCGGAATCTGCCGATCGGAACGGCAAGCGGTTCAAATGCGATTCGGACTCTGAGTCCATTGGGAAAGGCGACGTTATGCCGCTGCTCAAGGCATCCAGTGACCCGGCGCTTACCGTAGATACCATAAATGTGCCCTCAACTAAAGACCCAATCGCCAGTGGCGTGAAGGGGAGTCTACAGGGCAGAGATGACATGTGCATCGTTTGCTATGCGGAGCCGAAGTCGGGCGTCTTTGTTCACGGGCGCATAGCGCACATCTGCTGCTGCTACAAGTGCGCGGTCAAAGTGTGGACCAAGGCCAAGAGGTGTCCCGTATGCAACTGTAAGGTCAGCAATGTGCTGAGAGCGGTCGTTATGTGACCCAGGGAGTAAAGCTCATCTGAAAAAATATAGTGTGAACTCTGTGCGGCGACGGGACACGAGATGGCCAAATGTGTATTACAAAATATTTCAGACTAGTGTTTATGATGTAATGATAGAGTAGCAATTATTATTTGAGCACTTATGTAGTCTGTTTGCGTCTGACGCATTTTGCCATCTTGCCATACTGAGGTATCGTCTTGGTGGTCAACTGTATAACCTACAAGTCAAAACCATAAACAACATCAATCCGTTTGTGTACGACTCTAGCGGAAGGCGACGGCTATCATGTAAATGGGTTAAGTGGTTTAAGCGTGGGAGAAGTAAGACACACACTTTCGCATTTTTAAGATTAGTATGGATAAGTGTGCAAAGGCTCTTGAAGCACCTTCACCTACTCTGCGGCCTGGCCCTGGTACTCATGGCACTTTGTCAAGTATGGCCCTTGGCCAGAAAAGTGTGACAACCGCTGCTTTGGGGAATTGTTTATCTGACGTTACATAGAGTTTACATGGTATATACTATATTAGACTACGAGAAGAAACCGGTGAATATTATCCTTTTAGATTATTAACCTACAAGAAAGCACAATTAATAGGTTACGAATCCAGTAACTTGCCCCGTGTCATTGTCAAAAAGTGGGTAAATGTAGTGTGCATTTGAAGCGAATCGTGCAAATGTTATAGTTTTCACGAAAATCTATATAAACGCGCGTCGTGTAGGTTGTTATAGTCTTCTGTAAATATCCACCGAAAAAGAGATAATAATATATTTTTTATAAATTTAACGTAGGCTAATTTCGGTGGCAATATTAGAATTAAAATCCAAATTTATAGGCAGTCATTAATTTGTTTTAAGTGTTGAAACAAGACATTTTTGTTTAGGTTTTTTGAAACCCTACTTTTGCATAGGCCAGGAATATTTAAATTAAACCAAGATAACAAATTCATAAAGTTAGTGATTGTTTTTTGTGAATATTTTTTGATAAAATAAAAAGTTTTTTTTAATATGTAATGTATGTATGTACAAAAGTATAGTTTTTTTTTTCATTTATTCACGTCAGCGTGAAAGTGACAAAGTATTTGAGATATCTTTCATGGCGAATGTTGTGGGAGTGACTTTTAAATATAACTTTTTTCTCAATTAAAAGACATTAGAATAGACTTAATAAACCACGGATCTTTTAATAAACTCGATAAAATTAAAAATAATTTTATTTTTGGAAATATTCTTGGTCTATATAAATTATTTACAATTAAACATACTTTTCCTAATTGAGAATCCCACCATACCAAATGTAGAGAATCTATTATGTTGTGAAAGTATTTATTAAAATATTCAAAGTAGGATTAGAACAAGCCTGGAAAAGATCTCCAATGAAAATGTAACATAGTAATACGTGATATTTGTAAGCACTTAAGATTGAAAAAAAAACAAAGTTAAAATAAAGCTATTAAAAATAATAAATTTTTTTCAGGATGTTTTGTCTTTTTCTTTATTCCCTGCTAATATGCACTAGATATACTTTTGTAATCAAAATGAAAAATCTATACGATATTCATATATGAAGAGTACTTTTCCTGTAAAAGCCGACAACGCATCGGCGGCTCAACTAGGGCTATGGTTGCTTGTTCCTTATGAAACGAAAGATCTTATGATCTTGCGGGTTTGCCACTAATCTAAAAAAATTGTATATTTTAAGTGATCTTCAATTTAACCGCTAGTGATATTAATTCTCAAAACCAGCTTTAGTCATAAAATGCAATAATGCCCATGACTGAAATTAGTGATTAGTGGAATTTCAAAATATATATTTATATGACCGTAAATAAATCTGTCATCTTTTTATTTATGATGTCTCCCATTAGCCGTTCTACGAAACCAAATTATTTACTTTCACTGAATTCTGCAATTATATATAAATGTAGTATTTAATGACGCAGTGAATTACTGGAGCTTATGAATACTCCGCGTGAAACGGTACTTGTACTGTGTTTCGCAGAGGGAGGATATCGAAGCCCCTTAAGTGGCGTATAAAGACGGCAACACAACTAATGCGCGGAATGGTGTTCTCTTACCATATAGGGGAGACTCACCTGCTCCGTTGTTCGCTATAGAATAAAAAAAATGCCTGATATTTAATAAACAAATTACAATTTCTCATTTTAGTTTTGCCCACATGATTTAGGTGAATGGTAATGTCTACATTACACAATTATATAAAAGTGGTTAAAAATCTGGTGAATACATAAAAATTTAAGTTACACTTTTAATTAACTGTAATTCCATTAAAATATGGTACCAATATTGTCCACGGTGGCGTAAAAATCCAGCAACACAAGCAATGCGCGGTTGACCATGGGCGGCGGTGTTCTCTTTCCATGTAGGAGGGTACCCATCTGCTTCTTTGTCGGCTATACTATAAAAATACCTATTGTATGTTTTGAGAATGGTTTGTTAGATACATAAAATTACACCGGCGTTGTATCTTTTAACATGGAGAAATAATTAGTGTCTCAATGGCACGATTAATTGAGGGTGCAATATTCACAAAAAAATCAATATGTGCCGAAATGTTGCGGAATGAGCTCGATACGGTACCTACTGCGTATATGTTAAAAACTATAAAGAAGGATAGCATAAGCAATATGTTAGATCAAAATCCCTTTCTAAATTAAATACACAGGCAAAAATAAAAATGCATTACTATAATTATAAGTATTTATAGTATTGTAAAGTTTAAATAAAACTTCCATAAATTTTCGTTTCATTTGGTAAGTACATATCTTAAAAAGTCTAATATAATACCAAAATTTACGTTATAGGTAATACAACTAAAACACTTACTTAAGTACCGTTTGGTAATAAGAGAACTTTAGCAGGAGAAAAGTTTTGAATTCATATTTTTGATCCATACGAAAGATTTGATTTACCTTAGGTTACAATAATAAATCAACATATATGTATACATAACGAAAATAAAACAACTTAGTTTGTTCAAATATTTCTATTCTTAGCAGATCTATTTCTTCCAAATTTTTGAGCTAATTTTTATATCAAATTAAAGTGACTAATCTCATCAATGGTTTAGCTTAAACAAATATATGATAATTAAAATTGTTTCCGGTAAAGATGGCCGCTATGAATGAAAAGTTAAAACTCAATATTTCAATACAGTTAATATTCGGGTGATGAATTTGTCTGATTCAATCGAGCCGACTGTCACAAACGGGAAAGCAACGGGCGCGGGGAAGGTTAAGGTTGGCAAAAATCAATGTCGACAGCCGTAGTACGCTACCACTTAGGTTTTAGGCTATAGGTTGTTTGCGTTTGCCTAGCTTTCTGTAGAAGATTATTTCAGGTATGAATAAATCTATTTCTCAATATGTTCGTCTTTGGTTAAACTATTAGTTCATTTGTAAGCTGTATCTCTCTTAGAATTTAGTTTTATATTCTTATTCGATTATTTATCGTTATTTATGTAAATATAATTACTCCTAAACAGGCAAATTTGCCAAAAAAATAAAAACCAAATCTATATATGTCTTTAGTTATACACACCTTTTAGACAATACAGGATCAATTTTAAGTTCTTTATTTTACTAGCATACCTGCAATTTATGTAATGTTATCTTCCACCGCAGGGGTTTAGGTTATAGGGTTATTCATAGGTATAAAACCTAATAATAATTCTAGTCATCATAGTAATTAATTTTGCAAATCACCTATTGGCCAACCGACAGGAATTGTTGAACGAACCATTTATCTAAATGCAGTGTTGTTAATATTTGATCATAACGACTACCTCTCAGTTAGCGTACCTAGAATGAATCATCGATAGCCGATTGTGGTATACACTACGTAGGCTATAGCTAGGTGCGTCGAACTGTCGTGTTTCCGCCGCCGCGCCACCCCCGATATCGGCCGCATACTACCGCGGTGCTCCGAGGCAGACGGACAGTTGCATTTTGCCCAGCGTACGAAGTGATCGCGATTTCACACAACCAAATAAAAAGGTAAGATTTTAACTTCATTGATCCTCTTTTCTGAGCTTCCAAAAATTTTACGTGACACTCGCTTTCTTTGTTAAATTAAATCATCTTAAGTTTTTTATTTTTTTAAATTGTTTGTGATTTGTAGTTTCTTGCATTTTGTAAGTATAATCTTTGTTCTCAATACGTTATACGTAGTTTCGTGTCAATAACGGCACTTAATTCGCCGGGTGGGAGCGGTTGCGTGACTTCACTCGTACGGTTTTTAAAACAATATGTCGTTGGATGTTGCTTTTGAGCCGCGTATGAGTCGATAAGACGTTGGCTCGGTTCTCCGCCTCTTATTCAGCATATGCATCGCAGCTATAAAACATTCCCTTTAGAATGAGTAATACGAGATGGCCATGGTACGTGATTCCAATGAGCGGTTAAACTGATTAAATTACTTCTACTCTTTACAGTAAATATGATTTTATTTCCCGACATTTTAAACAAGGAGGAAATCAGTTGGTCGTTTAAACTGACGCATCAGAATTACATTTAACTTTGATTATATGAACAATCTACGTAGGTACTTTAGTATTCCCAATTCTTTACAAATGTCAAGTTATATTTTTCGTTATGGGGTGACAATAATAAGTAAGGGGATCGAAACAGAGTGAGACGTAAAATGTATTTCCTAAAAACTAATTGGATATTTCGCAATTAATCTCTAGATCTTCTATGGTTCGTTTCCCATCGTGCAGTTATGTTAATAAATACAATTACTTCGGCGATGTGTCATTGAACTCTGGCCAAAAAGGTGTTTCAAAATTTCTGAATTACAAAAAGGATTAAAGCACTTAAAAGGATACGGTATATCAGTGCAGTCTTAAAATAGACGCGTGACTAACACGAACACATGCTTGACACATCGAGCCGTTTTAACTTTTAAGCGGTAATAAATAACGATTTTCAAAGCATCCACATGCCATCTCAATTCCTCGTACCGATCTAAGTGACTTTTTAAAACCTTATTTTGCTAATCAGCGCACCTATGTGACTAAAAATTAGCATTTTCTTTATTAAAAATAATCGCACAAGACAAAAAAATATAGTAAGACAACACATTACATGTTTTTATAGTTTTACACAGAATGGAAATGACGATTAATAACCATTGTTGTTTAATTTTTCGACAAAAGATGGACTATGATAAGATTATTATTTTTATTCTATAGCGGACAACGGAGCAGGTGGGTCTCCTATATGGTAAGAGAACACCGTCGCCCATGAACAACCGCGCCAAAGTCCGCGCATTGGTTGTGTTG
>DWCF01003148.1:0-20707 GCA_018230265.1 Delias oraia | reverse complement strand
GGGAAATAAAACAAGTTTTTGTTTATTTTTATTGAACCACAGGCGTCAACGTGACTTACTTATGACTAAATTTACACTGTTTCCAAAGCGCTAGTGTAGAAGAAACGGCAACAAAATGCAACAAGGCATTTTCTCCAATGACGCATTATCTTAGTTGTTTTCACGGGCCCTACACATAACCCTATTATTGCAGTGTTAACAATACTTAACAATACTTGTTAATTTCACGTTGATAGTCCGTGGTATCACTCCGAATGAGCCGACCGAAATAATGCGTCAGGCATATACTGCATGGCTCTTCGATGGTAAATACAGTAAGATGTTCGCCCGGCCTCTGTCACTTTGAAGGACCGAATAAAATTTATAAATTATATTTAAAACTTTAATTTTTGACCAGAGATCAACGTCGCTGTAGTAGACAAAGCCTCGCTTCGCCATGAAGATCTCAAGTATAGCATTTTATTGGTAATGTTTCTTTAAATATTATCAATTTTTTTGGAAATAATCCAGTGTTTTGAGTTTAATTTTGTTCTGTAAACTATAGTTTTTGTTATGTTATAAAAAATGTGCATGACCTGGTGTTGTTATAAAATGAAATAAACCTATGATATATCTATACAATACCCATAGTATTACGAAATATATTTCCGCTCGCATGGTACCAACATGTTTATTCACTTTGAATTACTTTTAAGTTGCAGCAATTGAGAAACGGGCAAAAAATTTAACTTTTCAACGCCGGTGACCACGTTAAAGCTTCTCAATATGAAGATACGGCTTCTATGGGTACTGCAGTCTGTTGGATACTATACCTCCAATGGTTTACAATATTTACCGTAGCTCTCTTCCATCCATTACTCCATATGACCATAGCATTAGCTTTTTAAATCTAGACCCGCTCTACCGAAAGCTGCTCAAAACCCCAAACATATTTTTATTGATGCAACACTCACAGCCTTTTAAGATGAATAGATTGAATTTATTTGCATCCTATGTCAAAATCTATTTGTAAAACACTTACACATTAGATATGTGAAGTGATTTTTGCGTCATTAAAAGCCTTAAAGTGAAATGTTAGTTCACTGCACAAAGCGTGTAAATATGATGAATAATTATTTGTATATATGACCTATAATACGATTGACCCTTGAACGATTCTTTTTTGATAAAACATGCATCAATGAAGCGCGGACACATGAAATTGTTAACGCCGTATCGTAATGTTAACACCAAAAAATACTTTTAAAAATTGATGACCCCTGTTTTTTGTCAATGATGAAAATATTTGAAACTGCAATTTTGCAACAGCCAACTGTTGTGAAATTTGGCCCACTGCGCATGCTCTGCCAATCCCAAAATGAAAAATCCCGGCTTCATCCTTAAGCCTATCTACAAATCAAACACTGTATATATCATAAAAAATTCGACTTACATTTTCTTTACGACCCACGTTAGGCAGAATAAACTAAAAATAAATACAAGGGTGCCAATAAAATAATCATCAAACATTTAAAAAACACACAACACTCAATAAAAATATGAGAATTTACCGAATTGTCGATATCGATAATAATTTTGATAAAAGTAAAATCAAAATCCGGAGCCAATCAAAGACATTGTGTAACCTTTTTAACAGGAAAGCAAAACTATAGTCTTATTTCATGTAGCCTTTATATTTGTGAGGCCTTCGTGTATAGAAAAATACAAGATAGAAGAAACTACCACACCGTTCAAGTAACATAGCAGCACACTACATGATATTTAGTTTTCGCGAATGCCTCATATTAAAATAAAATAAGCTTAACGGGCTCGAAGCAACCTTTATACTTTGTCATTTCGTTATCAATATAATGAAAATGTAAGACATATAGATATGTAGATAGCTAGATCATTCAAGCAGACTGCTATATAGATAGCAAGGCATGCGGTTACGCACAAGAAATGGAATATATACATTGAAAAAATACTTATTTATTAAATGATTTTAATCCGTTGCTATTTCATGTAAACTACAAATTGTTCGTTCTAAATTAGCTAGCATTAGATATGTGCAAATGCGAATGTAAATAGCTGAAACAGTGACGACTTACGTTCCTCTTGATTAGTTGAAGAGAACAATGAATATAGATTAATAAAGTGAATCGAGTGCAACGTTAATTACTGTTAAGCCGATATAACAAACCTCGGTCCCTTCGCCCTGTATCGCATAACAAAATAATACATCATTGTACATTAAGTCATAAACTATTTCAATTTTATATCAGTCAAGACACATTCAAATACTAATTTTACAATCCATTTACAAATAAAATACTGTTATCAAAGTTAATTTCAAACAATTTACGGTACTAATAAACAAACAATAAAATGTTGACTTTACGATGATTTTACAGTGAAAGAATGCCATAAGGCGTGACCATTGAAAATGTGCCTTGATTTGATATATTATTAATATACATACTTAATACAAATATAAAGCAATATTATTAAGCGAAATCTAGGAAAAAGAAATTCAAAGAGGAAGTAAAAGAAAGAATATGACAGGCAAATATAAAGACATGTTCTTTTTTTTGCTTACCTCTTCACCATTTGCGGCTTCCGAAGTCTTCTCTGGGTAAACACCAGCTCTTAGGAACGACGCCTTCCAGGAGTCAACGTCGTCTTGTGTCTCGCACGACAACTCAAGTTGTTTGTAATCCTTAAATAATTTAATTTTTAAATAAGTAAAGCTCACCTTAGGGGCCGTCCATTAGTCATGTGATTTTATATTTAAAAATTTTATTTAGCCCTTCTCAACCCTCCCCCTCTTCTCCTGTTTAGTGATATTATGTAGTGAGATTTAAGACTGTCTTCCCCTCCCCCATCATGTATATTTTTAGTACATACAAAAAATCTGAGAATTTTCTGAAGAAGAATACCTATATAAAATTTCAGTGTTTGACAATAAAATAAATACACGTGATATCTTCCTAGACCTCCTCTCGCCCCTTGTGATATTTCATAATTTTTGTCAAACTCCTTCTCCCTGGACTATTCGAGCCTCACGTGATGGCTCGTTATTCATATCTAGAAACTTTTCTAATTATATTTTTTATAATTATATCAATAGATATTTGCAAGTAACTAATATCAAAAACATTTATTTAATAAAAGAATTGCCTTTCATATCTGTGTCTTTAAAGGCGTCTAGGATCAAAATTAACCAAGCGGAGGGCGGAAAATAAAGACAAGTAAAGTACAGACCTTGTAAACATTACGGCCCTCTGGGTTAAACAGTGCAAACATGTGCCGCCGGGACATGAACCCCTGCTCCAGGTCTCGCAGTTTAAGGCCATCCAACGGTAGCATGTACTTCTTCTCGCGTTCCTCCTCATCCTTGAACCACGAGATACTTTCGGATGTCAGAACGAACCAGTAGTCGCGGGAACCACCTGAAAGATTCAATCTAACCTTTTCCGCCAATTTCAATCATTTAATTTGCAAAATTTATTTAATAATATTATTAACACCGCAATTATCATTCAATATGTTTAACGTAAGAGACGTACAATACAATAGCACTTAGTGCTACGAAAATTATCTCCATTTTGAAGTCAAACAATTGTTGGAAGACATACCTTTCATTATTCCCAAATTATGTATGCACATATATCCTTTTCTAATTACTTGATTTCCAAGCGCCCGGTGCCCCGACTTGGCTGCGTTCTCAGACTGATTCTGTGCGCTGTAAACAATTCATAAAAAATAAATAAAAAAACGGTTTTTATTAGAATAAAACGCGAGGAAAACTTTAATATACTCGCCCGTGGTCGTGCAGGCTGTAAAAACATGCCAAGATATTTTATTAGTGTAAATGTGTCAAGTTATATTGGAGGCCAAAGTTTGCGTAACTGATGGAATCATAATTATTTGTTGTATTCAAAGTTCTTGATTAATCAAGGTGTAAGTGATCTCTGTACTGTAACTTCTAAATCGAATTATTTTACATATCATGAGAATGGATTCGATAAGATAACGGCATTAATGACTAGACTTGAGAAATTAGGTTTCTCGTCAAGTAGGTGGGTGTCTCTTAATTTGGGCCATAGTAAGAGCAGCTGATTTAGGCTCATTTTCTACGCCCTCGTGAAATAATAAAGAAAATACAGAAACAAATACGTGAGTAGTATACATAATATGTATAAACCTGGTTCTCAAAATGTTTCATTACAATATGTATACAATAACAAAATTATTATTTGTGCATTTTAAGTGTTGGCAGGTAGATCTTTTTAATGCATAATTAAGGCTTGATTTTAATAACCCGGTCGCGATACGAAAAAATATACTTTTTATATTTACAAGGAGGTGGAAAGATTGGCACACATATATATATATACATAGATAATAGTATATACATACTTGGCAAATCCAATAAAGTCCTCGTGATTAGTATTCATGTAAGCCAGCTCGCAGTCAATTAACAGTACCAACTGGTCCTTGCACTGTTGCTCACGCGACCGTACGTGAGACATTATTATACGCTCTGTCTCTTCGCGGAGACGGGGGTAACGCGACATCTGGAATTTGAAATGATAGTTGAGAGCCGAATGTCAAAACAAATATAAAAATCTTAGCTAACGAATGAAAATTAAATTTATTTAACTCTTTATTTTTTTATCTTTATGAAATTTCTTTAAACTTTAATTCTTAAAAATAGTGATCTAATTATTGCTGTACGATAGATATGTTTACTTTGTCTTATTATTTGGAATTAAATATTTTAAAACTCTAATTGCCTTAGAAATCGCTGTATATTAAAAGGCTGCGTTAATCAATAGATCGCGTGACAAAAAAGCCAATTGAAACCGTCAAGG
Organism: Delias oraia; assembly: GCA_018230265.1. Lineage (NCBI taxonomy): Eukaryota > Metazoa > Arthropoda > Insecta > Lepidoptera > Pieridae > Delias > Delias oraia. Next base: position 15,851 of record DWCF01003148.1, on the reverse strand, counting down.
TTCATAAATTGTTACTTAAATAATTTTGAGGTGTTCAATAATCCTTTTAGATTTCTTTGTTGTAACATATAAAACTCTTCATAATTACATATCCGTAGACAACATACCCGTTCCGTGCAAACACGGACGACATTTGATAGTTCTTGAACTACAAGGTCCACGCATTTAAGCGAAGGCTCTTTCAGACGGGCAATTTGCTTTTTCACTATCGCCTCGAACGCCATGTCTGGTGTGAATAGACCAACCTGAAAAAAATAAGCTTTAAAATCAAAATTTAGACTTATATAAACCAACTCGTATAAAAATATTAGACAATTTTACCAACAAAGTGAACGCTTCATAATCAAGCAATTACAGTGTAAACTCTATATAACGACACTGAAGGGACTGTGCATTTTATAGCGTTATAAAGAGTTGTTAAATGGAGAGAAGAAAAATCAGTGTATGGAAGACAAGCTAAATCAACTAAAGCCAATTGATTTCGACGCTTTAGGGAGTTTATCATTAAATCGAGGGACATTACATGGGGTTTACACTGTAACTCTCTAAAGATACGTGCAACGTGACACTCGTTTCATCATCATCATCATCAGCCTATTCAAGTCCACTGCTGGACATAGACACTCGTTTGTCGCGTGACAAACATACATTCACATTTTGTAAATACGAAAATGTTTATCAGATATAATATTATAATCGTGATAAAACTTTTCAAAAAGACATGATACATACCCGGATACCGTGAATGTTTCTTATAGCGAACGCTATCTCCCTTCGCAGTTCCTTTTCATCAAACTCCATTTTGACAATCTCAAAGGGAAACCGTTCGTGGAAGAGTCTGTTGATTTTGGCACCGCCCGACAGCTCGTTGGTGTTAATCTGCGCTGACCCTGAACCCTCGATAGTTCTCTCAAAGTCTGTCTGAAGCTGCTGGATCATTCTGAAAACGTGGAATTTGTAGCTATTAAAAGTTATAATTAACTTATCTCACTTATTTTAACATAATGCAAATTTTTACGGAGATGGTGACAAACGAGCAGCAGGCTCAATTAGAATAAGCGGTTCTCATCCCAGGAAAAACTCGAGCCCTTGCAGGGAAGGTGCGTTGCCGGCCTCTGCCGTGCGCTCTTTTTTTGAAGATACCCAAGTCTTATTGTTTTGTAAATTTCCTAGAGCAGTGGTGCGCGGTACAAAGTATCTTGACAACTATCTTAAACAAGGGTTGTTCCATTGAACCTTTTGTTAATAATCATACCAACAATTATATTGCTCGTACATCTGTATATAAATAAAAACTACTGACAGCCCGCACCACAATGGAATCGTTTCTACACTGCACATTTCAAAGATTTGCTGCATTTCTTATGAAAAGCTCTTGTTTTGAGTTGCCATAACTAACAAATATGTCGAAATTAACAAGACTGTCTTTTTAAAATGATAAGGGACAAAACTCACTGCAACATAGCCTTGGTCTTGATAGACGGGTCGTCGGGCCTGAAATGCTTGTACTGTTCTACATCCTTCTCCAGAGCCAACAATTGCTTTTGCAACTTGTCGCGGAGGCCAGGTAAAGTGTCGCGAATGTGATTGGTTAACTGCTGGTTCAGAACTCGCTGAAGGTAGGGTGTTCCGAGACGGTCTGCGATATGGCGGTACGATGGATGGCTGAAATATTTAAGTCCCACTTTAACGTTATGTCAAATCCATTATTAGCAGACTCTGCCATACCAATTACATAAGTTTTAATAATATTTAAGAAAGGTTATACGCAATAGACAAACTTATGAAACTTTGTTAACCGATAGGAGCCTACCTGAGGAAAAATTTCCTTTCAGCAGCCAAAGCAGCGGAGATATCTTTTCGTCCATCGATGTCCTTTTGCGAGCGGTTCACGACACCGATGTAGCCACGACGTAGAGGCAACAACTTATTTTCGAGGACATCTCTCGCATCTGTCCCTTCGTCCATGAGGTCCAGCTTTGTAATCACTCCGATTGTGCGGAGACCTAGAAATCAATAAGGTGACTCCAATCGTTGTCTTACAGTGGGCATACTATAATGCACGCGACGGCAACTAACTACCACCAGATTTTCACCCGTATGTGAGACATGCTGAAGCATATGAGGACAAACTTATTGGGCCGGCTCGTCCGAAGTGATACCACGAGCTGACAAAATACCCTGCGTGAAATGGTAGTTGTACTCAAAACGGTGCTTGTGAGGATATCGGTGGCCCTTAAAAAAGCCGGCAATACTATCAATGCTCGGAATGTGGCGCGGTTGTCAATAGGCGGCGGTGTTCTCTTAGCATATAGAAGACCACCTTAAAAAAAGCATACCATACCATACCATAAAAAAACCTTCGGTGAATCCCGAAGGTTAGATAACAACAATCCCGGATTACACTAATAAGAAACATGTACGAAACATACTGAAATTGTAAAAGCTAATTTCAATGTAACAACGCCCTTATAAAATAGTGGATCATCGTAGTTTATTATAATCAAAAATATATTATCTGTAGTTTATTTGGTTGTAGTAAAAATACCACGATAAAACTATGCAATAATAATATGCAGAGAAAATTACTACTTTATCAGGCAGTTTCAATTCGACACGCAGTATGCTTTCTGTAGATAGCTTAGGAAAATCTTGACAGAACATTTCACTAAATCGGGAAATATATGGAAAGAATACTTTCATTCCGATGTACATTTATTTTCGTCATTACAATTTCGTCCTTTCAGTAACTTCAAGATGCGATTCAGTGTGCAATTTAAAAGTTATAGTCCTGAATGTTATAGACTAATTAATAAAACTTAAAATAAGATATGTGGGGAAACAAGACATTCACGAACATTTTACAACTTGATGCATTTAAATGTTGAAACGAAATTCTATTTCTAAGAGATGTTTAACAGGACCGAAACAAAAATATGAAACTTTTTTGATCACTAATTAGCACATTGCGCTGTTACATTCGTACAAATAGCGGAAACTCCGTTAGATTATAATGCGAGGTCACTGTCGAAAATTATTGGAAACCATAAATTCACTGGAAATATGTAAATACAGATATGAATTATAGTCGTTAATATTTATAAATTTATGATTTTAAATCTAACTAATAGGTTGCTAATATTGCTTACATTTGTTTACTCTACCGCCATTAAAAATGAAAAGCCGGTTACATTATTAATATAGTATTCTTAGATAATCATCACGCAGGTAAAACGTAAATGTATTTATTATTTACCTTGTGGGTCCACTTCTTTGGCAAGTTTCAGGGCATCGCTGTTCGCCAAATCAGTGTTTGCCGGTGTCACAGCTAAAATGAGGCAGCTCTCTCGCCTGATGAACTGGAATATCATGGCTTTGATCTGCTGCTCAATGTCTATTGGCTGGTCTCCTATTGGTACTTTCGTCAGCCCGGGCAGATCGATCAATGTCAGGTTAAGAACTGAAATACCAATAAGATTGGTAAATATATTTAACAATATCATGTCATTATGCCAAATAATTTTCACTGTTAATTTAATAAATATTTATGTCAACAAAAGTAGCTCTTATATTACGATCTTCATTTATTTTATTTTTTCATTTGTCTTCTAAACGAATTTATATGATGATATTTTTCTTTTGTTGGAAAGTTGATGCCATTAGTAGGGGCATTGGCATTGATCGCATGAGCAAAAATAGCTTAATTGACATATTGGGTCGACTAATAAGTCAATTGGCTTCAATTTTTGTTAGTATTTGAAACATTTTTATTTCAATCTAACATCTTAAATTTGATAAATTAAATGAAATATTCAATTAATACAATTGTAATTATGATTAAATAACATGGCATTTTCCATTGAGCCGTGACGCAAGGATAGAAAAAGTTTAGTATGTGTAAGAAGCAATTGACATGACAAAGTTATAATTCTTGTTTGTAAAATAAACAGCTCCGACTATTTATGTTACTATATGCTATCATAAAAACAATTTTAACTATTAAACTAAGAACACATTTCCATATGCTGCATTCCTATCAACGTATAGACAAAATAAATGTGAAACTAATCTAATTTTATCTTATTGATGAGTCCGAACTAACAATTGGAAACAAAGAATGATCTTTGAGTTCAGGCGTATTTGTATGGATTTAATATTCGACCTTTGCGAAGTGCGCCGCTGGACGCATGCGCACTTGAATACGGCAAAATATAACTATCTTATAGTTCATTGAGAATATTTCTCAATCCATGTCGAGCCATGAACCACTCGCTCTATCATCATCTTCTCAACAAAATAATATTTTTAATATATTATTGATAATAGATGAAAAGAGGCGAAGTTTTCGGGTTACAATTACTCTAATTGCGATGAATACTAAACTATGATTCACACATATATTAAGTTATATAAAAATAATACATTAGTTTGTCCTAGTCTTGTAGGAAGCACAAATAGTTTTTATGATTGCTCAAGAAGTTTATTCATTCCAAACAAAACAAAAATTCTACCTTTATATATTGTTAGAATTAGTATGACTTAATTACTTTTAAAATACTTGTATGACACATAATAAGCATGCATAAGTGACGTCATCTTTTAAATAATTTGATCCTTTCATGTTACAGAGCATCAGTTCAACGATCATTGAACAATAGATAATTTTGAGATAAATTTTGATAGGTCATCGCCCGTCCGTTCAACTGATTTAAGTAATTATAATTCGTCCTCATCGACATTTTGTTATGAATTTCCATGCTGAAGCATATGCTGACGCACAAATCGGGCCGGCTCTACCGAAGTGATACCACGGGCTCACAAAATACTCAGCGTGAAACGGTACTTGTACTATGTTTCGCAAAGTGAGTGAGAATATCGGAGGCCCTTAATAAGTGCCGCTTAAGCGGTGTGAAAAGCCGGCAACACAAGCAGTGCGAGGAATGTGGCCCGGTTGTTCATGGGCGGCGGTGTTCTCGCACTATATAGAAGATCCACCTACTCCGTTGTCCACTATATCATTTAATAAAAATGTACAGTATGCTAATATTTAGGCATTAGAAATGCACGCAATTTAAAAAAAAAACTTATTATAGGCGTAGTCTACTACACTGCCCAGATATTGAAACACGCAAAAAATAACAGTTCACAAAGGACACTATATATTGAAAATATCTTTCAGATCGGTTTTTACGTTCAAACGTGTGTCAAAGAAAGAGTCGATGAATTGAAAATTTATTAAAATTAAATCAACCCGCTTATCTCCCTGCAATAATTAAATACATTTGAGATTCATGTTTACGCGGAAACAACATTGTGAAGATATATAATATTATTTTTAGTATCTAGCAGCTGATCCAATTGTTTATGGTTAGGAAAAGAATATACATTTTATCCCAGATAGTATTTCTTTCTATAATCATAACACGCTCGTGCTAAATCGTTGGTTATGTAGGTCATACCTATGAAACGTTGAAAGTATTTTGATGATAATCTCTCACAATCTCATTGCACATCGTAGTACTAAGATATACATATTATTTTCAATTTGCGAAATTAGACAGGTAAACATAACTCTAAAACAAAAATTTCAACGCTGTAATAACTGAAATTGTTTGTTTTTTTACAACAACAGATAATTTATAATTTAAGCTGTTAAAACAAACAGAGTGTGTACATGATTCATTGTGTTATCATATATTCATACGTATTTGAGATCGTAATTATCTTTAAACAGCCACTTCCCATTAAGTATACGATATGTTTTACATACATAAGCATATTTTTAAATTGGTAGATTTCTTTTGAACTATGTTTAGGTTTTTATATATTAACAAAAGAAATACTAAATTAAAAACTATATAACTGAAAGAATAATATAAACAAACAATTATTATAATATAGAAGAATATTTTAAACAAAGCAAACAATAGATTCCACGGTAATTGATCTAGAACACAAAATCAAAGATTCACTACAGCATGTGAGATGAGATTGCATGAGAATGCGTCGCTTATAACAACTGTTTCATATTAAAAACATAAATTAAAATACCTTTTATGGTTGACTCATAGGTTATCAAGATATGTATACTATAACATAATGACGCCATAATACACATTATGGTATTATATATAAGCCATCGGCTCAAATCTAGTAAGAAAGACTTGTCTCCTATCAAGGTCTTCACTTGGTTTCCTATTTTAACTATATTTGTTAATCACAAGCTATATTTATTCTATATTATCTTAGTGACTATAATGAACACTTGATTTCCAATAACTAAGGCCATATAAGACGAACTTTGATTTCAGTTGGTGTTGAAGACAAAAACCCTCACATGATATAGATTCTAAATAACATGAACAATGTCCAACAATTAAATTATCAAATACATGCAAGGCTTGATTTTTTATACATACAATGGTTTATATTACATAATTGCTATATTATAAACTATTTTGGTTCAAACATTTAGTATCCATGTAAATTTCTTTAATGCTATGATAAGCAACAACTGAAAATATAATTGAAACAAGATAATACTGACCATTTGGTGAATAAACTCGTAGATTGATAGGAACAGGTGATATCCCTTTGTTAGAACCAGTGATTCTATCAGTTTCTGACTCTATCTCTCCTCGCACTTCATTAAAATCAGTGAATTTTTTGCCTTTGCAATGCAAAAACTCAGCATATTCTAAAAGTATGATCTATACTATAATTTTAATACACCAGATAGCTAATGGTGTAATGGTTAAAGAAGGCTGTTATATACACTTATAATATAATTTATTAAAAGGGTGATGTTACATTTTTTTTGTAAAAAAAAATATTTTACCTGCATTTCCATGAATAAGTTGTAAAATTAAAGGTCTTCGAGTAACAATACCAGAACCTCGTGGTAAGAAATCTCTACAACAAATACATACAGTTATAAACAGATATAACTAATGTAGCGTTTTACTTATAATAATCATGTACAATCTACTATAGCCTTAAGTTTATGACTTACACTACTTCTACAAAGTACAAATACTTCACTTGTTTTCCTAGCGAGGCAAGAACAAAACTTCACCAACAAAGGATAAATTAATTGCAGATGGTTAAAAGTAATGTAGGCTTTCTTATATATATAGGTATATAATGAGAGACATTAATAAGAATTAAATGTTCATTTTTATGCAATATTTATAGCCAGTTATTGTAATCTTACCAATTTACTTCTACTATTCATTCGCTTGTTCTCTTAATTAACAAGAACTGTTTTTAAACTGAAAATTTTAAAAAGTACTTATTTGTATTATTTTAATTGATTGATATAATTTTGGTAAGTGAATCCTATGATCATGAATGATGGAATCAAAACTTTTCAATAGCTTGGTGCCATACATATAAGGATTTTAATGTTTTTAACTAAAATTCCAGTATTCATGAAAACAATAAGAAAAACAGCTGTCAATAACATTATCCTTAAAGCCTCAAATATTAAATGTAAGTGGTTACAAAATAATTTATTAGTGCTTGTTTCTCTGTCCTTTTATATGTAATAATTATTGAACTGGCAAAAAAGTTACTATTACTGCCAGAAGCCATAATATTTTTTTAAACTTATAATTTTATTGTTTATCAATATCAGATAATATTTTAGTAGCTTACAATTTATTATTGACTTTGAAATTACGATTCTAATAGTATGTGCCAACTTGTAATTTGAACTAACTTTGACGACAAATTGAAGAATAATCTTTTTTTTTTACATTATAAGCCTCACCTGCCGACAAAATTTTCTAATACAGAACTTTTCCCTGCTGATTGACCACCCACTACAGCAATTTGTGGAAGGTCTAACGACATATGTACACCCATTGAAACAAATGCATCTTGCAATTTGTTTACTATGGGTATAAGCTGCTGCATACCAAAATTCCCAGGCATTTTAAACTAATTAAATATAAAATCTCACTAAATTCGACAATCACTTGTTCATCGCTATGACTTCACATCATCGATAAACTGATAATTGTAATTTGTAATCTTTCATTTTCAATATGGAGGTTTTGTTTTTGGTATAATACAATGGGTCTTTGGATTTTATTTTAACAATGGCAACATTTCACAAAGCAAATGTGAAATTGAAATAATAAAAGTCTGTATTCATGATTATGAAATGAAAAATATAGTATACAATAACTTTAAACAATCCTAAATATAATATGCTTCCAGTGTTGTATTCTACTATTTAAATATATTACCAATAACTAAAGGAATATTTAAATTTAAAAATATTTAACTATCAATGTATCAATTTAAAAGATTCAAGAACTAAAATGCCTCAAAGCTATAAGTGTCAAGAATCATATTAATGATTATTATATAATTAAAATTAGAAATGTAACTTAATTAAACAGATTTATTTTAAAATTTTATTATATCTATTTAAGAGAATTAAATATAAATTATTTCAAGGTTTGTGCGATCAATAATGCCTGACATGCGCATCAAATGTAGGCCACTACGTGATAATATATTATTTTTTTTAGATTACAATCAATCTGTATTTACGACGTCGTAGCCTTTACCTTTGCGTTATATTTTTAAAATAAAACTAACTAATTTAACTTGCATTAAATTATTCATTGAAAACATTTATATCTATTTTAATAGTAATGGCGAATAAAGTTGCCACAACATTAAAAATAATATATCTATATGATTGATATTTTTAAAAAAACCTTCAAAATAAAATGGAGATTAACTTGAAATTTTATTTCTTTTCATAATATATCGTCTGAGGAATAAATTAATTAATATATAATACGTAATAGACTACTGAATATAATATAACATCAAAATGTTTTAATAAACTATATAACTTCTAAAAAATGTTATTGCATACTTCTTTCTTACCTGCCAACGAAATTTTCTAGTACTGAACTTTTTCCCGCAGATTGACCACCCACAACAGCAATTTGGGGCAAATCCAATTGCATATGAACCCCAAGTTGCGTAAAAGCATCTTGAAGTTTATTTACAATTGGAATCAATTGTTCCATTCCTATGTTACCGGACATGATTGCCGGTTTTATCAAGCCCTATCCTTTTCTGCACTTCTTCAAAGATCTGCGCCTACTGAGAACTGAGGTCTGTTCATCAATATAACAAAAATTATAGCGCGCATGCGTGTATTCGTTACGAACTAAAAATAAGTACCTACTTCAAATTTTTTTCATATTTAGTTAATTATTTCTACGTATTGACTAATAATTCATTTTTACCCTTAAAATATATATACATCATATAAGTTCATTACCACGTATGTGTGTTGTTTATAATAGCCATTTTGCAGTCTATAATCTATTCAATAGATTCTGATGTGACTTTACCAATACATCGTGTAATAAATATTGCACATTTGAATGGTTTTAATTGATTAATAAGTCGTAAACAGCAGAATACACATTTAATTGTATATATTATAAGAATTTTAATATTAAAATACTGCTGGCTTAAAAAAAGACTTTATGATATAATAAAAACAGAAAAGTAAATTTTTTCTTTTTTACAGAAAAAACATATCATCCTTAATCTTATATAATAATATAATATACTAATGTATTGTGTAGTATGTATAATATTTTTAAATTGAGTGTTCTTGCATCCCTTAGACTTTGTCATTGTGATGTAGATAAAACAAACTGAATTTAACACAATATTTTGCTTAACCATGAATAACATCGATTATAATAAATCAATAGTGTATTTTTTTATAGTAATTATTTACATTGAGTTTAATATAATATATCTAAATATTTTAAAATAAATCAAAATTGGAACGCATGCGATAAAGTTTCTTTATATTTTAAGCTAGGTGGTGCTGTTCCGCGTCTTTGTGACGTCACTATTGATTGGAGTTTGTGAAAGATATCGTCTATGGATCGTCTTTCGAAGACGCCATATTAAAATAAAGTGAAATAGTTTTGGTAGTGTTGAATATTAAAAAATCTAAAGTAATCTTGATGTATAAGGTAGCATTTGAGCTTAGATAATTTAATTATTACTTTACTAAGTGATACGGACCAAGGTATTCATATATTTCAATCTGGTTTTATATATAAGAACCATTATTATTCGTTTGTTATTTACCGTTCTTTATCTATTTAATTTGGCTAGGTACCGCTAGTTCAAGTTGGGGCAATTTTTTTAAAATTAAATTATTGTGATACGTAAGATTCTTGGCGTTGTTATATTGGAAGTCATCGATCCAGCGTCCGTTCAACTTGCTAATGTAACACGTCAATATACTTCGAAGGGCAGGGCTCGAAATTCATTTTAGTGTTGTGAAAGTGATGTATAGCGAAGTGATACCTTTATATACATATAGAATTCATTATGTTAAATTACTAAAATTTTAGTCGTTTACATATTTAATAAAGCGAAGGTTTATTGTCTCTTAACAATAAGTTGTGAAATAAGATTCTTTGTAGTCAGTGTCAGTGCGCAAAAGTGCTAAATATTGTGTATATATACGAAAAAAATAATTGGTGGTTCCAGTTTTTGGTCGGTGCGAGGGTGTTCTCCTGATGGTGTGTACATCGCAGCATGTCTGCACTCTCGACGCCGGGCGGCGGAGGAAATACGGCGCAGAGCAAGCCTACGTCCGGCAAGCAAAAATATCAGAAATTGGACATCAATAGTCTTTATTGCGCTAACAGGGCATGTAATCCATTTAGCAAAAAAAACTTATATAATTTTGGTTAAAAATTTTAAATGTTATACAAGCTTTCATAAGGTTCAAATAATACTAACAGTCATTAGAATCTGATATGTAAATTCTTGATTATGTGATTGGGTTATTGAATTTTTATAAAGTTTGCAGAATACTGAAACAAAAGTCACAAGTCAATAATAGATTTTTGTCAATATTTATATTAATATTGAAAAATTGTTTTACTACAATTACAGAATGAAAATTCTGAACCGTCCTCTGTAAAATCACAACTAAGTCGCAAACATGGAATGCAAAGTCTTGGAAAAGTGCCTTCAGCTAGGCGTCCTCCTGCCAATTTGCCTTCTTTAAAAACTGAAACTGGTCAGGATCCAAGTTCAAAGTAAGGGATTTCTGTTATTTAAATTAAAATATATTTTAGCTATATATAACAAAAATATTAAAATTTGATTCAATATTAGGTATATAATGTAATAAGAATATGAACTAATATTTAAACTGTCCGTCTATCAATATAAATATTGTATTGTCGAAATCTATATGATTTGGTTCTGTAACTATTATATATTTTTAGGATTTAAAAACTACATTAACAATTTTTATATTTTTCAGCTCAATTACTTCTGTCAGTACTGCAGTAACTACTCCCCCAACATGCACTTCACAGACTACGGTTTGTATAAATATGTTTTTTATATCAGTTTCAATCTGAAAATTGGTCATTGTGGTGAGGTTCATTTTAATGAGGTGGAAATAGAGCAAAATTATTAATAGTTTTATTCTTCTTATTTTTTTACAGTAAGCAAGCAGTAGGCTCACTTAGAATAGATGATACTCAATCCATGGATAAACGCCTACAACCATAGGCGTTTTTCCAGATTGTTAGGGATAAGACTTTTTAAGGTTTCCAAATCGGTAGCAGCTGATTCCACAGACTTGTGGTGCTTAGCACAAAATGCCTTAAAAATGCTAAGTTGTTGAAAGACAAACATTATTACATTTATACTCTTTAAATATTTAAAAAAAAATAATGTCAGGTCCTAAAATAACAAAAACTTACGTATAGTTAAATTATATATCTGAGAATATTTTAATTTTGATCTGTTAGAAAAATTTAATTTGTATAACCAATTTTAACAATGGATATTATTTCTAAGTTGAACTATAGCTATGGTCTATGAAAAAAGTTGCTATATTTAATAAATGCATAGTAAATATTTATATTTTCATAGGGTAAAGGTTTATGTAACAAAGCTACAACTAAAATATCATATTAGAAACTTAATTAACACAGACAACATCGAGCCTGGGTGCAGGTGCGGGTGCAAGTGCAGCAACGGCCGGCGGATGGGTATCTCTGCCGCCCCCCTCATCTCCACATTTTCGCACAGAATTCCCATCATTAGAAGCCGCTGCTCAACCTTCACACCGTTCTACAGATCATTCTGCATCCCAATTGCAGCTCAGACCACAAAGTATGTGATTCATTATTTTTAGAACAAACTGTTTATCTTGAAATATTTGAAAATATTGTTATATTATATTTAGTTTTTGAACCAGTAAGGTAGTGGTGTAGGAATCTTATTTCACGCTATCAAAGTTGCTGCTTTGTATTAAAAATTATCACTTCTTCTGGTATTATAGCGGAAGGCAGCTGGACGTGCGGTGGTACCGGCGCAGCCGGGTCAGGTGGCGTTCCCGCGTCGCAGCCACAACCCACACCCGCATACCGTGCTATCGTGCCCTCCTTCGTAAGAGCTAATAATTAAAATTAATGTTAACGGTTTCATAATTATTTGATTACTGATTATAATGTAAATTTGGCAGCTGATGAAAGGTAGCGCCGGTAGTGGACTTGGAATGGGACCCTTGAACACACTTCGTGATAACAGAAATAATACAAGTGGAGGAAATAGTTTGGCGCCTCGTCCAGCCCCGCGACCTGCCGCACCTGCCAGAGCAGTTGAGGTACTGACGGCGAGGCCCATTTTGCGCGACGAGCAAATCTCGTCCCTAGACGATATCTCAAGAGACGCCGGTTGGGCGCAACACGATGATATTGACTATGAGTATGTTTTATATTTTTGTATGTTATGTCTTGTCAAAATTCAAATTAAATTATATAGTATATTATTTATTTATTTTGAAAAATATCGCTTATACTATTATTTCAGTCAAAAACTGGATTTCTCTGATGGTGAGTCTACACCAGCCCCTAAAGCCAGTAACAAAAATAGCCGCGCCAGTATTGATGTCGAACGCCTGGACTCTAAAGTACAGGATCCCGATGAAGAGCAGCTTTGGGCTGAAAGGCGGCAAAAACAAAGTAATGAAGTCGCTCAAGCAGTTGCCCGCGCGAGACAACGAAAGGAAGAGGAACAACGGCGACAAATGAGAGATTCGTCCATACAAAAAGACAACCGAGATAGAACAGATCGAAGTCGCAATGACAGGGATCTCGAAAATAGAGAAAAAGAAAGGATCGATAGAGATAAAGAGTTGAGAGACAGAGAAAAGGAGCGTTTGGACAGAGAACGCGATCGCGCGGAAAGTAATCGCTACGATAGAGATCGTGACAGACCAATTGAAAGGGAGCGTCGGCTTGAAAGAGAGCGTTCCGATATGGAGAAGGATAGAGAAACCAGGGACCGCATCGATAAAGATCGTAGTGACAACAGAGATAGGTTTGACAGGGAGAGAGAGCGCAATGATAGGAATGAACGCGAGAGAGAGTTTCGTGATCGCGATAGAGATTATAACCGAGAGCGCGATCAATCTAACTCGTCTTTTTCTAAAACGTTCCACGCCAATATACCACCAAGATTTTTGCGTCAGCAGCAAAATAGACAGCAAGATGATCAAAAAGGTTGGGCGTTCTCTGGAAAATCGGCGCCCAGACGTCAAGACCCCCCAGGTTACAGTGCTCCTAGACACGCTGCAAATAATGGCCGCCGTTCATATTCCAGGTATGGCAAATTTAGTAACCTTAATCCTTTTATAATTGCAAGGTGTATTTCAAATACTATATGACATAAATAGTTAAATTACTTTAATTTCTTTTTATTATAAAATTGGTTACTTTTTACCTATCTCTAATTCAATTAACAAAAAAAGTTTTACTATAGATTTTCAATGGCTAATATTTTGACTATATTTTTGTAGAGATTATTCTGACCGCGAGGATGACGTCAGGCGAGACAAAGACGTTAGTTCTGGCCCACAATGGAGATCAGAAATGCAAGACCAAGATAGAAATTCAAGAGATTTTGATAGATCCAACTCTAAAGATAATAATGAACAAAAAGATAGAAGAAATGATTTGGAAAGAAAGCCCTTTGAAGGAGTGTCTGAAAGTAGTAGAACAGCAGCTGAAAAGTTAAGTGAAGTCTTTGAAAGAAAAAGTATTGGCGTGTTTGAAACATTTGCTTCTTCTGAAATTCCAATGCAAAGTAAGGTAACTGAACGTAGATCCACCCCTCCTTCACATGTACCTATTTGTGATTCAACCGAAAAAGACTTTGGTAAAACTTCATGGGCAGAAGTTGCTAAAGAAGATGCACTTGTAAATACTTCTAAACTATCAGTAGATAAAAGTGTCGCGGTAACAAAAGAAATTGATAATTTATCGAAAGAATCTAATCTTGGCGAATCGAAAGACATAAAGCTTCTCCCAACACAAATTCCACTACAAAATGCGCCTCCCAAGGTTGAGCTAGATCTTACTCAAAACACACTTAATAAATATCCTAATAATACTTCTCATAATTCTATTTATATTTCAAGTCTTCAAAATCCTCCTAGTATTCAAAATTATAATAATTCAGTACACAGTCCCAATCAACCCTCTTTTCTAGAAATTCAATCTTTTTCTGTATCTGCAGCTCTTCCTAAGACTGAAATTCTTCCTAATGTTCCACAAATACAACTATCTGTTACCGAACATATCTCACAGGTTAATATTAAGCCTAGTCTTAATTTACAAAAACCTGAAAAGGATCTTGAGTTGGAATCTAAATCTGTCGCTGCCGAGAAAATTAATCTCAATAGTGTTAAAATTGACGTACACCTTGAAGCTCAAGCAGATCCTGTAAAGAGACTTACGGAAGATAAAAAGAACGAGAGGTTTAATGAAAATCTTATTAAAACGTATAATAAAGAATCTATTGAAAGAAAATCTAGTGGATCTGGATCTGAAAAGAAAGGGAGAGGCTTTGTTAGTGGTGGATACAATGTATATAATAGAGGTTGGGGATCAAGGGAATCTCGCGGGCGTCGGTCTCATAGAAGCTCGCGCTCTAACAACAGAGCTAGTGAGTCTGACGGGTCGACAGATGCGGAGCGTAAAGAAAGACGCCGTGCTCCGCGAAGCCCTCGTGGCTCCAAGAAATCAATTAGACCAGACGATGTTCCTAGTGCTGTTTCTGATCAATCTCCGGTGTCCTGTGTGACTGATGTTATGGAAAACAGAGAGCCTTTTGCACCACGTGGCCAACCTTCTCGCCGCGGCAGAGGAGGTTTTCAAGGCAATTCAAGACCTCCAGCTCCTGCTAAAAGGGTTACCGGCTATGGACCTCCCAATACTAAAAGTCCATTCAGTCAAGCGAGTCGAGTCAAGGAAAATGAAGACCCTAAAGACGGTGTTCAGGATGACAAGGGACATGGCAAACGATCTGGCCCAGGTAAGGGTCGTGAGCGAAGACTGAAAGGCATAGGGGCTCATAGTGGTGAAGATGAAAATTGGGAAACAACTTCTGAACATTCCGAGAGTGGAGGGACGCGTCGATCCATAGGAAGTCGAAGTTCTGCCCAATCGCTAAGAGGAAATAGAAGTCAACATTCAGGTAATAGGCAGACTGGTCGAATCCTGCAAGGAACTAAAAAAGAAACTTTGTCAGACAAAGGCGTTGACATAATAGAGGCTATGGGTGATCTTAAAATTTCTAAAAATGACGAAGCAGTCGACGATGGTTTTCAAGAAGTTCGTAATAAAAAGAATTCGAAAGAGGCTCGCGGATTATCAGCAAACGCAAAGGAAGATAATCAAAATACTTCTAAACAGCCCCGGTCGCGTTCAAATCAAGGTGGTGGAAGAAATGGTTCCTCAACTAGAAATACTAGTGAAAAA
>DWCF01003147.1:0-20721 GCA_018230265.1 Delias oraia | reverse complement strand
CCACCCGCTGCGATCTTGAGCGATGTGGATCCAGCGGTTGCCCGCGACCTTTGTTAGATCGTCTTTCCATCGTGTGGTGGGACGTCCCACTCTGCGTTTTCCGACAGCTTATTATATGGAGCTAATAAGAGAAATGCGACCTTAGGGTAGACCTCAATAGCAAAATGAACGCGTAAATAATAATCCCAAGAAAAATCTGTAGGTGAGCCTTGCATTTCGTTGCCTACCGATAAATAAATAAATTAGGAGTAGGTATAGGTTAATAACGAATGTATAAGTACTAATTAATAAGTCAGCATTAGCTTTAGCGTGCCTCTCCAACCAGGAAGACACTCCTCAAACACTCGTCAGGCTACTGTCAAACCTATCAAAGGACCTAACAAAACCAAAACAGCATTTATATAATCATAATTTGAGTATATATATTTTACACATATGGTATGGGTGTGTTAATAACACTCCTCATTCATAATTGTGGGTTAAAAATAGGTCCTTGCTGTACAAAAGGCCGTGTAGCCGAAACAATGCAAGTCTTTGTTTAATCCCGGTTCTAATATTCTATTGTGTTGCAAAACTTTAATGAGATTTCAACATTTTGCTCTATAATAACTTTTATTTATGTTAATAAAGGGTACACGGATACTGATACAGATTTGCTATCTTTTTTATAGTATAATGGAAAGCGGAGCAGGCTGGTCTTCTATATGGTTAGAGAACTCCGGCGTCCTTGAACAACCGCGCCACAGCCCGCGTATTGGTTTTGTCGGTGACTTTAGACGTCGCTTAAGCGGTATTTTTAGGGCCTCCGATATCCTCACTTACTCAGCGAAACACAATATAATCACCGTTTCTAGTACAACGACTATTTCACACCGATTATTCTATGCTATCATTCAAAAGAGGGTATTTTCTACCGAATGAAACATTTGTGTATGGAATAATTGATTGTTATAGAGAAAACATACAAGTTAAATTTTGAATTTATGACAAAATACAAGAATATATAGATAAATTTAAGAAATTATCGCATTGGCAACAATATTACTTAAGGGTAGATTGGGACAAAATATAATTGTTAAATAAATTAAAATATATTACATAAGGAATATTATAGCTTTTATTACAAAGTAAAAGAATTTTGAAACAATACTGTCACTTGGGATTTAGACGTTAATAACTCTAGTACAATATTAATGTAAAAAAAGTTTGTAAATATTTCAGCATCTTCTATCGCATTTATCACGGGAAATGATCCTCGGAACTGTTTGCAGAGCTATTTCCAAATCAATGCAACTTGGGGACCTTCTAAGAAAGAGGTAACATATCCAAGATGAGCTTTATGATCTCTTGCCTTCATATTTTCTCAAAAAAATAGACTGGTCTGAATGTCTGTCCTTCTTAGATAAAAGAGGGGAAACTAATACAATTATTTAGGTTTCCTTCTAAATTCTTTCTTTATTGCTGACTGCAATTATTTTTATTTGTGGTTTAATATGCAATGAATAGATACCATTTAATGAATCACATTTCAACTCAGTAGTGAAATATTTGAATAAATTTGAATAAAACACCGTAAGAATAAGACGGGGAAATTAAATCTTCAAACAGCATACAATTTACTGCCTTATCAAACAGAATCCTCAAAAGGATTCATCGAATAAATTGGTTTCTTTGAAAACTTAACGCGAAGCCAATTTAATACGTGCCACTTGCTTACTTTGAATACATTCAGCTCGTAATTATTTTCAATATGAAGACAAATAAAAAATATCATTTGGTTAATATAAGGCTTATTTCAACCAATGGGAGCCTCGTAACTTAATGGTTTAAAAGTGTACCATGAAGCGAGAGGTATCGGGTTCGTAACGCGGTCCGGACAATTATAAATTATAATTTAATTTATAAATATATTTTACATTCTATACATATTATAATTTAATTTATTTGGTCTCTGGAAGGGGTTGAGTGTGGCTGGGTGTGTCTTAATACTGTCGC
This sequence comes from Delias oraia, assembly GCA_018230265.1. Lineage (NCBI taxonomy): Eukaryota > Metazoa > Arthropoda > Insecta > Lepidoptera > Pieridae > Delias > Delias oraia. The sequence continues at coordinate 18,726 of DWCF01003147.1, read as the reverse complement.
ACCCATGGGAGAGCCACGCTGAAGCGCTAGTTGGGCTGGCTCGTCCGAAATGATACCACAGATTCACAGAATATTTATCTTGAAACGGTACTTGTACTGTATTTCGCAGAGTGAAGGAATGGAAGGCCCTTAAAGTGGCGTAAAAAGCCGGAAACACAATCAATGCGCGGACTGTGGTCCTGTTGTTTACGGGCGGCGGTATTCTCTTACCATATAGACGACCCATCTGCTCCGTTGTCTCCTATACTATAAAAAAATAAAGAAAGTATGTAGAAATAAATTATAACTTGTATTTATTTATTTTATAGGTTTATTTGCTAAAATAAATGTAACAAACCATCTTACCAGAAAATAAAGAAATGACAGTACAAGTCTGAATGACACCTTTCAATTTTTATAATATATCAGGAGCTATAACATATAAAAGAATATAAATTAAATTTAGGTTGTAAATCAAGCCCGGAACCAATGCAACAGTTTTCAAGACTTAGCTTTAGCCACAAGGTCACTCAATAGCTAAGAAGACTGATGCATCCTCACTCACTCACTCGGCTAAAAACTCAGTTCATACAGTCGGTACTATTTCACAGTTACAAAATAATAATGCGGCGTTCAGCATTATTACCACTACAGGGTGATATAATATATTCATGCCAAATATTTTGCTATAATTTTATGACAGCTGACGTACACTGACATATGACATTCCATTAAGTCAAACGTGCGCTCGGGCCGCGCGAGAGGCGGAATATATTGCGATACGTTCCCACTTTTTCCTTTGGGAAATATGCTGTATTAAAATGCGGAGCACTGATATCGCATTATATGGGAATGTCATGTTCATTACTATATTGGAGCTTAGTGCGAAGGCCTACAGGACGAAATCCTAATAATGTTATAAACTCGAAAGTTTCTAAGTGTTTTACTCTTTCATCAAAAACTACTTACCAAATTTAAAGAAACTGTAATACATATTGAATAAGATACAGGTTACGGTTTATAATGATATTATGTAAATTGGCCGACGTATAAAAAAATGTCAAGTAAGTCGGATGCCGCAGTTGACGTCTCGGGCAGGGGGACGTGATATCTGCCGAGTCCACTGGTAGGCATTTCATAAGATTTTTTATGGTACTGCGGATGAAACAGACAGAAAGAGCAGCGGTGATGAGATCTTAGAGTGATCTTAGAGACCTCTAAGGTCATCACCGCTGTTTTTGTAAAACCGCGCCACAATACACCCTTTGATTGTGGTGTTGGCTTTTTACTCGGCTTAAACGGTATAATTTCAAGGGTATGTATCTTCACTGACTTAGCTAATCATAGTAGAAGTACTCATTTTCGTTGGTACTCTGTGAGGCCTTGGTATCAATTCGAATGAGTCGTCCAGATAGTGCGTCAGGATATGCTTCGGCATGGCCCTCTCACGGGAAAATAGGAGCTTACAAATAGAGAAAAATAAAAAAAACTATTACACTCCGCCTCGAACAGAGCACCTACAGACGAGAGAATCGCTTTATTTAGAAGTAAAATTGAATTTCGCTGGCCAAGGAATTCACAAAGCTGGTAGAATATATTCCTTTGTGCTTCAAGATATGCTGATATTATGGCATTTCGAAAGCGGACCCAAGAAAGTGATCTCAACGCTCAGAGATATATTTATTTTCTATGAAAGTATGAAATTGTTTTAGGTTTCAAAAGGATTTGTTTTCTTTCCAAGTTCGACTTTATAGAGGAAATTGTAACCTGATATTTGCCAAGGGATTGTTTGGCAGACGCTTGCGAATCGCGGACCGAGATAAAATATAATGAGGATAATATTTAAGTCGCGAATATAGACTTTTTTGAAACGGATTTTATTCATCTGTACGGGCATCCATACAAATTAATATAATTCGCTTTGGACGAGTCAATTAAAATACAATTCAACACGAAACAACGCAACAATCGTCATTGCATTCCATTGACTGAATGACGATCACAGTAATTAAAAAGTTCTCTTTATAAGCAATTTCTAAATAATCTTAATTCTTCTCACTTTAATTAATAACAATGAAGATCTTAATTTTACATAGAACCACATTTTTTATACATTTCACCGTGCCTATTTTTGTTCCACAACTAAGCATTTTTAAGGAAATTCCTTAAAAATGCATATCCAATACACATGTGGCACGTACCACGCACAACTACTTGTGGAATCAACTGCCTATAGAGATATTTCCCAACCAATACGACTTGGAGACCTAAAAAAAATAGTACCTACCTGTCCCTTAACATTCAGCAATGCACCAGTACCCAGGCAAGGGCTCGGGGTGTCCATGGGTGGATAACAGCTTGTCCTAGTTGAGGCTCTTGCTGGTTTGCCTCCCTTTTTTCATTAAAAAATAGAATAGTGAACGTTTTAAAAACTAAAGCAATCAAAAACGTTAATGCTCTGAAAACTCTAAAAATGACTATTGTTAAGGCGTTCGATATTGAAACTAATAACATTGTAAGAATAAAGACAGGCTCCGTCATCCCTTTAAGTGCCCGCACAGCGCCACAATAAATATATTTACCTACGCCACGCATATTTCGCTCTTAGGGAAGAATCCAATTATGATAACGTCCCGTATGAAAGTGTCGCATTTATGGTAAAATATTAATGTATTTCAATTCGGTGAGGCGTCTACAGACCTCTATAAATATAAGTGGCGTTGGGATGTCGTGGGGGCGTAAATACAGTGGCCGAAATTGAATGTTTATCGGCTTATTTATAACTTACCTTGACAGATAGTGGGGTGAGAGCTGGTTTCAATCTTAAACACGAAACATTCCATATATGACTATGTTTTTCTGCTACTGATCTATACAAATGTTAAATCAAAAATACCCCGTTAATTAAGAAAGTGCGATATGGGCAGAAGAAAGAATTCGGTGCAAGTTTCCCAAATGTACTACCGCATTTCAAACAATTTCTGATAAATGTGGAGAAGTGATTTGCTATAATAACAAAATATTTTTTTTAAATACTTAAGTAGATTTGTTTTTCATCAGAGCCTCATCGCGACGCTTGTTGGGCGCCTTCATCAGTAATTTATGATAAAAAACTGACGCGGGCATGTGAGGTTGACTATTGGGCCGGATACGATCCAATTTCCACTCTTATAACTATGTATATGATGCTTTAGCCTATTAATAATGTTTGACAAAATAAGAAACAGTTAAAACATGTAGTTTTTCATAAAGAAAGCTATAAATGGCCAATAACGTTCTACAAAGTACATTTCGTATATCATGCAAATATAAGTCGCACTTCCAATTGAACAATAGTATTTACTTCGCAGACATTTGGCAAGAGCAGCGTAAGAAGATTGCTTTTCAAATAGGAGCGCAATTTAACAAAACACTAGACACTCTTTAAGAAGTCGGGGACAGATTTATAGGACAATCGGAGGCGTCGCGAACTGCTTGTACGTAGTGTATTCGACACTACGTACAAGCAGTTCGCGTGCATTTTGGTCATTTCAATGTATTTGAAGTATTGCGGTCGCCGGTCGGCGCGGTGTCACCTTCATACGTATAGATTTCTATTTGTGAAGCCTTCTTTCCTAAATGTGACGGACTATAATTCTTCATGTAGATTTGCAATTCGTGTTTTATATTTTTTTATAGGGTAAAATATTTATTCCCTTTATTACTTCTTCTTTGGAAGTTAATCCAAGTGTCTTGATACTGTCTCCCTAATGGGAGAGCCATTCTGGTGTCCAAGGACACCATCCCAATCCACTCATCAATATCCTCGTCTAACCACTAAATGATCCTATTACAATAGCTAGCAATAAGCTGATAGTCTTCCGAGAGAATAATAGCATAAACTCAGATGTTAGAATTCCGTATAGGGACCGCGATAACAACTCCCTCCGCCGGATACGCAGGCGGGGACCCAGCTACGTCGCCAGACACACTTTGGTGAGCTACCGACCGGCTGCTCAGGCAGCCCCATAACCCCATGACCCCTAAGCCGAAGTACTTGTCTCGCAGAAAACGCCCATGCGCTAGTTACGGCTAAAAATCAAATTTATAGGGAACCTACGGCTCGTTCCAAAAGACCGTGTTGTTAAGCTGTATAGCTGGCAGCAAATCCTGTCCTTAAACCGCGTCACAATCCACGCTTTGGTTATGTTGCTGCCCTTTTACACTAGCTCACTAAAATAAAAGCGCAAAAATACTGTTTTACACTGGTATTTTGTAAGACCGTGAGATCTAAAACTCTGGATTAATTCACTAAATAAGCATTGCTATTTGTAAGGCAGCGTACAGACACTCTCCCGGCTACTTTTTAGTCCTTCCAAAGAGCGAATGAAATACAAAATAATTTTTATTCAGACCGGGATCAAACCTGGTGCCTTTGATGTCACTGTAACTTACAAAACTCCACTGGCTCGTCCATGAACCTATTAAAACTCTTATTTACGTTCCTTCGTTGTTCTCATAATCTCCACTATGATATAAGTATTTAAGTAACTCAGTGCTTAAGAGTTTCTCGGAAGCTTGAAAGTGTCGCTGCGACTAGCGTATCACCTTACCCCTCTGCATTCCTCCATTGGGAGGCGCAACGTAGAACAATTACACGCCGTGAAATAAATTGAATTGAAACACGATTTATGCTAACAATCACAGGCACTGCCGTTTCTGTACACGCCCGATCGTTCTAAGCGAAAATAATAAACAAATTGTTCGCGGTGAAATTGCAAAAAGGCTGCTTTGCGCAACCGTGAAATTATCTCCTTATTTTAAGGCGCTGTATGAGAATATCTATACTCTTTTAAATATGATTCACCTCGATGCTTACCCTTCCACAGCTGAAAGTTTGGATCGCTCAGTTTTTCTAAACGTTATGTTGAATTAGATGGGTGCAGAGTAATTTTTTCAAAACTTAGGTACCTTCCAAAAAAGTGCATATCTACTCCTAAAGGTCCAACAACGCTCCCGCGGCTCCAAAGGAGCTGTCTATGGGAAGATAATTTATTCTAGGTGCTTCTGCTCGTTTACCTCCCAATTTACACAAAAAAATCGAAACCGATATGCATGTCTCAGTACCTTAAAAGACCATTCAAACACGAGGCTCTTAAAACGCTCTGGTTGTAAGATAAAACGCTCTGGTATTAAATTTACGCGGTTCTTACCTAACAGAGGAGCTGCAACAATAAATTCCAATGGTCTATCCGACTAATTACCTCACTAACCCCACTATGTTAATGCACGCGGTTTGTATTATATTGCCTCCTGCTAATCCAAGTCCGTTTTAGTAGCTCTTAAAACCCTCTTTAGAATATTATGTAGCCGCCTAAGTAGAACCACGTGTTACTTTTAAACATTTATAATAAAACAAGTAAAAAAAATTACGCTTCTTTCAGTAAATCACTCTAGGCATCTAATATATATATCCCGCGTGTGAAAAAATATTTTAAAATGCATTTCAATACTTTACATTAATTACCAGTATCATTAAAAAACCACTTACCATTTCTAATCAGTGACCAATCATTAAGATGTTGGAAAAAATGCTTATCTAATGAGCGCTAGTATTTCCAATGTTTTTAATGTTTTCTAAGTTTGTCCCTTTTTATTATTATAATAAAATATTTAATACACATACACAAGTTTTTAATTCCTAATAGACAATTAAATTACCATTCCAATGATATCCTACAACTGTACCCTTACTATTGACAAAGTTTGGATACATGTATTTTAAAGCCGCTATTTTAAAAAGTTCGATTTTTTGACGCCGAGAGAAGTTCAGTCTTAAATTTCGTAATTTAAATTGTATTGTATATAGGTCTATTATCTATCTGTATAAACACATGCTAAATCTTATTGAGCCGGCTTGGCAGGAGTGATAGCACGGTCTCAATTAATACCAGCCTGAATTAATTTTCATACTGAGTTTCACTTAGTGAGTGAAGTTGCCTAAGTATCACCAAGTTATATGAAATACTCGGTAGGTAACAATCAAAGTATGTTACGATTTTTGGCGATGTTGTCTATGGGCGGTGGTGATCCCAGGGAAACACTAGTCTATCCTGTTGTCCTCTATAAATAAAAAAAAATGAAATTTCATACAAAATTTATCTTTTACATAAATAAATATAGATAAATAAAGAGTCTTCATATTTTTACAAAATTTCATCAAAATCGTAATATAAATATAAAAGGAATTATGAAATTTTATTCAACAATTTTTCATATATATTGTGTGTAATAATGCGAGTTTAAAAATTTCATAATTCGTTATCAGTTTGAACATTGAAACTTTTTTAATAAACGCTCCAGCGGCCATGACTATCCATAAATGATGTGTTCTTCGGTTTTATTAACTTTGCAACCTTGCATTAAGACCGACTTTTACTTAATAAAAAATTATATGCTTGAAATCAAATGGACTTAAATAATCATTTAATTTTAGTGTACGTACCTAAAAACATTAGACAACAAATTTGGGAAGTCCCAAAGTCGTATTGGCTTGGAAATACCTCTCCAGGCGGCTGATTCTACAGAGCGATCGAGGTGGAACTTTGCATTCTGCCTCGATGTTATATGATTTCAGCTACAGCCGAAGTGATACAACGAGCTCACAGAATACTCAGCGTGAAACGTTATTTGTTTTGCGTTTCGCTGAGTGAGTAAGGATATCGGAAGCGTAAAAATCTGGCAACACAACCAAAGCGCGGACCCTCCGTGATTGATGTCGGCGGTGGTGTTACCATATAGAAGACCCACCTGACCCGTGTTCCGCTAAACCATTAAAACGTTACTGTAATCAATTTTTGATCGAGGCAATAGGTAAATTTAACATTTGATCAATGTTTTAATAGACTACAATATGTTTACAATAGGGTCATCGCTACCTGAATGCTAAGTAATTACGGCCGGTGTTAGCCTAGTGCTTAAAGGTTCATTGGGTCATCTTAAATTGTTAATGCAATCACAATGAATTTACGACCATTCCTGCACAATATCGAATAGATGCAATTTTTTTTATTCTCTACCGGACAACGGAGCTGATGGGTCTCCTGGTAATAGAACACCGTCGCCCATGAACAACCGCGCTACAGTCCACGCATTGACTGTGTTTCCGTCTTTTTACGCCGGCACTTTTAAGGGTCTCCGATAACCTCACTCACTCTGCAAAACACAGTACAGGTACCGTTTAGCGATGAGTAACCTGTGAGCCCGCGGTATCACTTCGGACGAGCCAGCCCGATTAGTGCCTCAGCATTTGCTTCAGCATGGCTCCCCCGGTGTGGTGCGACAGTATTAAGACACTCGCCCGGCCACTGTCAAGCCCTTACAAAGACCGAATAAATAATTATAAATTTAATTGTCCGGAACGGGATTCAAACCCGATACTCTCGCTTCATTTTTATATTATATTTTTGGTTCATTTTTAAAACCATTACGCTACGTGGCTCTCATAAATGAGATGTAAAAATACTTATAACTTTATAACTTATAACTTCGCTTTGGAGGTTAATTTAACATTGATTTTTTTTCACATCTTAAATTGCAAATAAACATTCTTTTTCCTAATGTTTTACAGATAGAGTCATACAGACAGTGTCAGCATTTATTGGCCGAAAATTATTAGAGTAGAGACCACAGACCGGCAAGCGCAGCGTGGGACGTCCACCAAGGACATGGACAGACGACCTTATAAATGTCATCAGAAGACACCAGAAGCAGGTCGCCTAAGTTAGGGTAAGAAGATTACTTGGGTACACATCTTCACGCAAGTGCACGACCAAGAGGCGTTTGTATCATTGTTTTGGTTCTTAATGATTAAATGTTGATAAATAATTACAATTTATAAGATTTTTTTTTATTGTGGTGTCCCTTCAAAAATTTACCTTTACCTTGAATGCACCACACACATATTGCTGTTTGCGGAACACTGATTTACGGTAATACAAATTAGTAATAATAGTCTGAAATGTATCATCAAAATCATTGGAATAGTCATTACACTTATGTTAATGGAAATAGGTAAAGGAAGGTTTTTTTGAACAGCCATTTCGCTGTTGGCCAGAACGGGCTTTACAGCTTAACGCAGGCAACACAACTGATGCTTGGATTTTGACCCGGTTGGAGATGGGCGGCGGTCTTCTCTAACCATATATATGGGACCCACCTGCTCCGGTGTCTGCTATACCATAAAAAATAAAATAATAATAACTTCTACACTTGGTACTTAATTTAATCGTGCCCGAACTAGGTGATCCTGTGTCTTAAGTAAATGGATTTTTGTATGTGTAGTAGGAGTTTTAATAAAAGAAGCGAATGTTTACAGCTCACACGTACGCTGCTCGCTTTCTAACGACAATACTGAATACGTGTCCTTCGTACACAGTTAGCCTGAATGCATAATTAAATATTAGCGACCAAAGCAAGCAATTTGGATACAAATGTTCCTCTTTGTGGCGTCATTACCATTAATAACTACTTACTAGCCACCATACAGGATGTATAGGTCACGCTTGGCGTTATGTTAAGTTGTGGTATCTATTCTAATTTGAGTTTGTTTATCATCAAGAGCTTCATGAGTGCCCATCCCCACTTTCTTAGACTTTTATAACATTTTTAAAATATAAATTGGAGGTTTATTAAATTGGGGGTTATGTTCAGTGCTCAGTATTTGGATGTATTTTCACACCCTGAACATAGAGATCAGCGCCGCTCATGGACAACCGTGTCACAATCCACGCTTTGATTGTGTAGCCGGTTTTTACATCTTGATATCAATTCATGATATTTCCCACAGGTAAATAACAGTGGTAAGCCACTCGCCCGGCCACTGTCAAGCCCTTCCAGAGACAATTATACATTTTAATCGACCCGGGGATCGAATGCGACACCTCTTGTTAGGCTTATAAAATCTATTAAGCTACGAGACTAAAAAATATATCTAGAAATTCCATAGCGCCGTGTTGCGCAAAAGTTTCAAACCTCGAAGCCGAATGTGGTAACTCAACAAACGAACAAGGCTGTGAAAAATAAATAAACGCGAGTATCGCGTAAACATCGAGATCGCGAAGGCCAAACAGAAGGAAATCAGTCGGAACGGAGTGTGGCGCAATGTTGAGGGAAGTGTGACGCTTCGGGCCGAGAATCCTCCTTCGATCCTTCACGTAGCTCAAATAACACGTCTACTTGTTTGATTATTCCGAGATACCGACTATCGCACTGTATGCCGAGCCATAAGCCCGTTATTTGTTACGGACGCAATTATTTCCCGACACGTACCTAATGGCTTATTGGCCGGGGATAATTGTATTGTCATTTTTGCAGAGATTCTTATATGTTACCACTACGTACCGTCGCTTAGTAGTCCTCTGCGTACAGCTATATATAGACATATTTGGTCTTTACATAGGGTTACACATAAATAATAAAAGCTTAAGAAAATATTAAAAATGCATTTTTTTTATCATATGTAAAATTATTATGTCACAAAGACTGCGCCCATGGACAACCACGCCACATTCTGCGACTGTTTGTTGCTTAAGCGGTATAATTTCAAAATCTTACGATATCTTCACTTACTCAGCGAAACATGATTTAATATGCTTCAGCATGGGTCTCCCACGGACGCTACAGTGTAAAGGCACTCGCCCGGCTTTAGTTAAAATAAAATATATTTTTTGTCTGTAACTATCAAGAACAATCAAATTTATATTAAGATACACATATTTTTTATTTATATAAAAAAGTTTAAAAGAAAGTATTTAAATAAACCGGAAACTGTTGCCCTTCCGTTGTACCCGCCTTACTGCATCAACTCGGGGCTTGACGCCGCGCGATAATTATTCAATAAAAGCTGTCATTTGTCAGTTCTGTCCAAATGTCAGCGCGTAGACACGCCGATGAGTAATAGGCCACAGCCATTCGGCTGAAATACCTTTATTGCCAACTTTTACCTGGTTCTTGGACCATTAGGCGGCGTATTGTGTTGTGTTCGTGACGCCAGCTATTTGGCTATTAGACTGATTCCTATTGTGCCACATTATTGCGCAGCTTTTAATTTAAACTAACGGCAGCCATTGTCGGAGTTGGTCAACCTCGCGGCGCAATTTCCTAATTAATTAATGCTTTGTATGCACGCTGATGAGATAACTTTTATAAACTATCTACCTACTAAAATGTATAAAATATACCTAATTTAAGAGTTACGATATATTTATTTCAGAGCCTTTTGGCTGAGGGGTCTAATGAACAGTCGTTTCGCCATGAATTAGCATTGCGTTAACTTGTCAGTCTGAAATCAGAAGTTTTATTTAGTCTTCGGAGAGGCTTGACAGTAGCTGGGTGAGTATCAAAATACTGTATTCCAGTAGCAGATTTTTCAGTAGTGTTTTGAGAGCCTCGTAGCTAAGTGCTTTAATAAGCCGGCAATGGGCAGCAATGTTCTCTTACCATATAGGAGCAACCATCTGCTCTGTTGTCCCCTATTACTTAAAAAACCACGCTTAGAATAAGCTGATGAATTTATAAAGCTGGCTCGTGTTCAGTGATACTAAAAAGTTTAACATGCAGTGAGTGTGTAGGCCTCTCAAATGTTACTTACCGCTTACTGTCCATGAAATAGGATAGCCCATACAAAGCTCTAGTCTTCTTTGAAGAAAAATTAAAGCAGTAAAAGACTAAATCCCGTAGTTGTCGAAAGCGAGGTGACGACCGGTTTATATCTCCAATCTCACGTCCGTGAGATACCATCCAATCTCTCAGGCTGACCTCCACCGTATGCGCCATTACAACGCATGCCGAAGTCCAAGTCTCACAGGAGACGCCTTTGGACTAGCGGTGGAAAACACTAATGCTCGCCAACGCTCTGGCCAACAGCGTGAAACCCTATCAACAAATCAACTACGACAACAAAAGTTCAACAATTTTAGAAGATAAAAATAAAGCCCTAAGGACAGCACAGTTAATACACGAAAGACGTAAAAAGTGTTTGTTCTAAATGAATCATAAGTTGCAGCAGCAAGCTTAACGCGACCTTTTGATAACGTAAACGCGCTAATTGTCCATAAAAAGTGGCTAAAATGACGGTGGAATGTCTGTAACTCGATCACTGGCATTTATTAACATCGGAAGATATATTTAAGCTGATTTTTGGGGGATCTTTTGCGGCCGGCTCGCTAATTGCACGACTATTATTCAAATTACCTGATATTATACGGCGAACGAGAGGTTACTCTATGCCAAATGCAAATACTGGTCATTATTATGCAAACTGCCTTTATAGAAATATATAGTTAAGTTAGGTTTGGTTGTCAAATAATTAAGGTAAAATTATAACGGACAACGAAGTAAGTAGGTCTTCGATTTGGTAAGAGAACGCTGTAGTCCATCGACAACCGTGCCATTATCTGCGCATTGGTTGTGTTGACGTTTTTTTTTGTTGTTAGTTGTGGTTTGTTTTTTTTTCAGAATTCAATTATAATTTATCTATACCTAAGTAATAAAGATTTATTAATCAATACAGATTTTTTAATATGAAACACATTGTGTTGTGCTTTAAACATAACCCAATATCTATAAGATATATTTTTACCATATATACATACTTATTTTATTACCATACATATATATATATTATATGTATATAAATATATTTGGTATGGTATATATAAAGCATACCAAATTTCATTAAAATGTGTCCAGCCCTTAAGTTATAAATGAATGGTTTTGCCTTTCTGACACTTCTCCACTAAGTTCTCTCCACTATCATTTGTAAGTGTTTTTGTAGACTTTTTCAGAGTAATAAACTGAAAAGTAATCACTTGAAGGTTGTGATTGATAAGTAATTGAAACAATCATTTAAAACGACAGAGAAAAACGTAAAATCAATTGTGTAGCAAAGGTTTATATGTAACAAAGTGGTTCATGTGACGACATTTGATAAACATGTACAACAACAACATGTAAACTAATTGTACAACTTTAAGGGAACAAAAGATCGGGGCTGTATTAGTGGTTCGATGCAATTGGATTACGTGCATGCCTCGGAGGCAGTGCATTCCTAGATATCCCAAACTAATCTGGTTTCGTTTAATAAAGTGAGCTTTTGGAATTAGATTTCACAACGAACTAAATAAGTGAGGCATGTTCTGCGATTGCATCACTTTTGTACCTGAATTTGGAAATTTCCCTCTGAGCCTATTCCGTTCTTATTGTTTTCTAGCTACTGCTACTGCACACAAGTAAATCCTATTATTCTAGAGATAGCGTGAGAACTCCTAATGAAAATTTAAATAATGGAACTTCAAAAAATGCTATTTTTGCAGCCAGATGAATCAAGCAAGGATATCTCCCCACATATAAATTTCTATAGATAAATTTCAATATGATTTGGGATTAAAAAAAAAAATAACGGAAAAAATAACGGGCCAGCAACGCAAACATCAAGGGTTAGGGTAAACTGCTTACTTAGTCATTTATGATCGTCCTCAAAACTACAATAATAGATTGTTCACGAACAAGATACGCTTCTATAATAAACATTAAAATGATATTACAGTCTCTTTAATTTTCTATTGCTATATTTGGCATTATGAAGGAACTGAAACTATTAATATTCAAAGTGGCAATATTGCTTAGCAACTCTCTTGTGCATTACACCTTGCAGTACATCTATCTATTTTCGTTTTATTAATATATTATTAAAATTAATTTAATGATAGTACTTGTATTTATATGGTATAGCGGCCAACGGAGCAGGTAGGTCTCCTATATGTTAAAAGAACGCAACCGCTCATGGACAACCGCGTCATAGTCCACGAATTGCTTGTGTTGCCGGCTGTTTACGCCACATAAGCAGCATTTTTAAGGCCCTCCGATGTCATCACTCCTTTAGCGAAACAGCGGAGACACCGTTTCCATTATAACTACTATATCACACTGAATATTCTGTGAGCGCCTGGTATCATTTCGGACGAGTCGGCTAATTAGTGCGTCCGCATATGCTTCAGAATCACTCCCATGGGTGTGACAGAGGTTAAGATACTATTAAGCCCTTCCAGAGACAAAACAAATAATAAATTAAATTAGAATTTATAATTTTCCGGACCGGGATTCGAACCCTATACCTTTCGCTTCATTGTAGACCCATTAAACCATATGTGGCTACGAGGCTCTTAAAATTTTAATTGGTAATAAAAAGTTAAATTTATATTTTTATAAGTTATAACGTAATAATAAAAACAAAAAAGTTCTTATTACAGTATTATGAAGTTGAGTAGAAAGCAATTAGGAATATACTCAATTAATTATTTCAAATATTTTATATAGCGTTTTAAAACCAAGTAAAATAAACTGTATGTTGCGAAATTTCTCTAGCCTACATTTTGTTTCCTTTTAACTTCGCTTAGATATCTTTCAAAGGACCTTTAATTAAGGCTCATTCGAGCTGAATGGTCTCAACACATAATAGGAATGTTAGACGTTACACTCTTAAGCTTTTGTGTACAGAAGCTCTCCGCAGCTTTCAGGTCATTCGTGCCTCCGCCGCTCGGAGCTTTATTAATAAGCTGCCTGCAGCGTTATAATAAATATTTGCATACTGTACCATATTACCCTTTGATTGCTAATTCTAAAGCTTGTAATTTATTTCTCCCTCGGCGCTGAAGGGGAATCTTATATGTGCCGTAATACAATGAAATGGACGGCGTATGGGAAATTTATTTTAATCAATATTCAAGCCTAAGTAACCCAGACATTGTTTAGCTGTCTTAATTATAAAAATATTTATATTGGTTAAAAACAAACAGGATAGTTGTAGAAGACTGAAAATGTAAGGTTGTATTTTTAGATGTTTTATTATACAAAAAAGGGTTGAGCCCCCATTTAAATTCAGGAATTTAAATGGAAAATATCTGAAATGTATACAAAATTGCATAAAAATCAGTCGAGTCGTATCGGCAGAGTTTGGGAACAAACACCACGACAAGAGAATTTTATAAATACTATATCTTTTTGTTGTAATATAATTAATACAATTATTAATAAGCCTTTCTTTTTTATTATTAAATAGTTGTTTTATATTAAAGAACTCAATCATTTTGGAGGAGTTTGGCAACAAACATCGCAGTTCGAGAAATTTATATAAAATTCACATAGTAAAATAAATATAATTTACAGATATAAGTATATTGTGTATTCATATATTATTATATTCCACTTATATTGTAGAAGCCACAACTATAGGAATTAAATTTATTCGAATTCCTGCAAACGGCGCATTTGAAATAAATTAAGCCTGCAATAGCTTGTTGGAGGCAGAAGAAACAAGGCCATAAGAGAATGTTGATTAATTGAGTATAGGAGGAAGGCGCATAAGTTTTTCAATTCGAGCAAGTTATTAATACGGCTGACGAACGGTGAGTGAACTTTTAAGAGAGAGTGGCGGAGTCGAGTGACGTCGGTAAGAAGCAGAGATGAATGGTTTCAATATGAAATTGAATTGAGCGGTTCATTGCTTTTCAATTTGTTCGCGGGAACGCTGTTCGACGTTTACCTTCATACCTTATGAATTACTATCTCATACAAATGGCTTTGTGAGATATTTTCCCGTTGTGCTCGTAATAAGATATTACTGGATCGAAATTTTAATATGACGTCATATTCTGTGAGCATGATGCTGACATAATATTTTTTACTATCAAATTTAAAGAAATAACTGGTTTAGCAGTGTTTAATAACAAAAGATTTTATTATAACATATTATTTCTCAACCTGAGGTCTGCGGACTCCTGGAGGTCCGCAAGAATATGTATGGAGGTCCGTAGTATCATCTCTGGATCATACATAAATGCTAATAATAATTAAATTAATAATATTCTAATCTTTAGCTGTACATTTTATTACAGGATCCGTGAAAACTATCCTTGAATCTCTAGGGATCCTTGCCTGTAACATGTTGGCAATCGCTGCATTAGACTAAATTAAAAAACTAAATTAAAGTTAGATCAAGGATAATAAAAAGATAGCAACCTACTTTGATGTTATTTTAAGAGGTAGCTGAATACAGCAAATGCAGTATGAGGGTACTAAAAGATATGTTTTATCGTTCGAAACTATTGGGAAAAGCCATAAAGCGTGTGGCTCATAAAGCTTGCTTTGTAATTAAACTTGGTTCAACGTTGTCTGTTTATTTACGAGTTATACCAATCAAGACCCCTAGAACTCCTAGTATGCATCACTTTGGCAACAATTATGGATTCAATTACTGTTTGGCAAACATGGAATTGATGCTTGTGTACTCAATATATACAATTTTGATTGATAATAGCATTATACCCTTTCTGCATAACTTCTAGAAAACATTTATTAGACTGAGAATTTTTGTATCTTCTTCTAGTATTTAAATATGTAAAGTGTTGAGAACCAGCGTTCCACAACTTGAGGCGAAACATTTGAGCTCTGTATTTTTGCTATATTCAATAGATAAATATAATAATTTATTTATTTACTGGCAGGTAACATTTTTTATTTTAAAACCACTGAAAATGAGGTTATCCAATTGAACTGTATTTTTTTTAAATAAAATAAGTATGACATTGTGAAGACTGAATGTTTTTCGGTTATTGCATTTGTCTGATTAGCAACAGATTTTGAATTTCTTGTATCGAATAATAGTAAATTATATAAAGCTAAATAATAGGTTTTGAAGGGTTGATGCAAATATATGACGAGCAGAAATATAATACCTAACTACGTACTGTGGTTATTTAGTTTTTAATATAATAATAAAGTTTCATCCGTATCACCTCAATGTTTCATCATCATCATCATCAGCCTATCAAGTCTACTGCTGGACATAGGCCTCCCCCAAAAGGAGGGTGTTTTGCATTACTCATCACGCTTGGCAGACGGGTTTGTGATCGCAGAACATCAAATAAAATAATAATTTAATATTATATTAATTATCGTTCCACAACTCACTATTTCTAAGGTATTTAGGACGGCGAACCATCACTCTTTAGAATCAGCTTCCTGTAGAGGTATTTTCAACAAAAGATCGTATCTATCATTAAAGGGCCGACAACGCACTCGCGGCCTTGCAACGTAGGCAACCATTGTAGGACCGCTTGTCCCAGGTAATCTTCCTGTTGTTTCCTATTTTCATTAAAAAAATAGTAATTTATGGATTTCATTCCAAAGGGAATTCAATTAATCAATTAACATTTCGTATAGGTAGAGAACACCTACATGTTACACGTAATATTTTTTACAATTTTAGCAAGTGCGCGATGGAAAATATAATTTAAAACAAGGAAAATTCCCGGAAAGGTTTATTGCCAAGGGAAGAAAACTTTGTAAAACTGCAAACAAGATCTTGTGTACCACTTATAAGTTTTATTAACGATCTAAGGAAAGCAGGCAGGTGACCGTAATATATTATTTCTTTTGAACATTCGCATCAATTATAACATTTTAACGAAAGTCATTGTTATACCGTAATCTTAAAGGTATTGGCTTAACGAATATTAGTGTGTGTCTAGTATTTTTATGTTAATATCTTATAAATTTTAAAGTAATAATGTCCATATACAATTAAGGATTGATTGTATAAGGGTGAAAATATAGAAATTTTGTACTTGAATAACATTAAAGAACTAACTTTGAAGAATAAATAGAACAATTTTCTTGGAGCACCTTTAAATTTAGCTGTATGTAAAATAAGTATTGACCAATTATAACACCTACCTGATGTGCATACGAAATTTCATAAAAATCGGTCAACTCATACTACGACACGAAAATTTTCTATACAAAGGTGTGATTTAAGGTATCCATCGTAATTATACAATTTTGTTTTACATACTACAATATTAAAAAAGTAGAAGACTATAAGATTAAATGTAGAAAGAAAAATTTTCAAATAAGTCTTGATGTTAACTATTACTTCTACAGCGAAGGCCACGCAGCATATAAACGTATTAATTTGGCTTGTCCAGAATGATACCACCGGATTACAGAATACCAGTATGATATATTTTGTTTCACAGAGACAACTCAATCAAAGCATCTAACTATATAATATTACCATCAGTGAACCCGTCTGACTCGTTTTCTGCTAAATCATAAAAAAACTTGTATGCAATTTGGCTCGACCAGAATGATACTTTCGTTTCAGCTGAAAAAACACAATTAAAGCATAAATTATTTCTTAACATTAGGGAGATACATCCGCCCTATTGCTAATTCAAAAAAAAATTATGAGCAGTCATATATGGTATATTTTTATTCACTGTCAAATTCTAAAAGTAATATTTGGCGATCGCATTTAATAAGACAACTTAGAAGCGGAATATGTGTGGAATTTAATATGGTCTTTGAGGATACTTTGCTTCAACATAACTTTGTTAGGTAGGGGGATGATATAGTATAAATAAACAGCGCAGAGAACGGTGATTGTTATTGCAATAACTTAAAACATACGCAGAGTATATTCTACTTACTAGAGCTTTATAATTAATAGAAATAAAATTATATATTTTTACAAAAATTTTAATGGTTTCTATAATAAAGTAATACAAATTATTTTATTAATTTACGAAATTAAATCTTTATAACATCTGTCCTATTTACTAAATGTAATTTACATAGTCTAAACAAAACAGTAAAATTTTGCTTAGATATTGAGATACCCCACTATGATTGCACTATGATGCCCACTAAGATTCGTTTTTAGGTTGTGGCGACAAAAGACAGCTACACAACTAAAGTGTGAATTGCTGGCTAGGTTCTTCCGATGGTAAGGGATATTTGATTTTAGCTTGCTGCTAAAGTGACATAAAAAGGAGGCCATAAAGTGTGAACATGTAGCTGTCCATGTGCGATGACTATCTCTTATGATCAAGGAATCCGTTTTATAATAAAATGAGAATAATAATTAATTTCCTCATATAAAGTTATTATTACCGTCACATAACACAGTATGTATTTGTTTGCAGTCTGTGTTAAAAATCTAATTCAAAGCAAGAGGCAACACTACGCCCACGAGTTTCCTTATTACGGGCGATATAATATAAGGATGTTATTTCACAAGGCCGTGTCATCTGGCTTACCGCAACTTTATGAGGGAGCTCGCTCTTGCCAACCTACTTACTATATTCAGGTCTAACCATCTTGAAGATTTTATAGCAAAGTTTATAATGGAAGCCACATATCACTTGGATTACTCGAATCCGTAAATTAGCAAGTTTCTGTATAGTGGATACTGAGTTCTGTGTAATTGGAACTAAAGGTAATAGCTCCTTTTGGTAATGGAATAAACATTATTTTGCCTGGAAATGTGTAACACTAAACGGGCCAGTTCGTCTGCAGAGATGCCGCGGTCTCACATAACATGAACGTGTTCCTATTTTTCTCGCAGTAGTGAGGATATTAGAGGCTTTTCAAATTATATCTTTAAGCAACGTAAAAATCCGGCAACAGGCAAATTATGTATGTGCCACGATTGCCATAGGCAGTAGTAATTTTTTAGTATAGAGGAGAACCGCCCGCTTTTTTGCTTGATATACAATAAAAAATGTATAATTTTTGTTATTTTTTATAACATGTTTGTTTTTTGTTGTTTGTGCAATATATTAATTTAAGGATGAAATATTTTCGACAAGCCAAAAAATTATTAAAACGCATTTGATCTTAATCATTGCTACGTGAAGTGAGGAGCGA
>DWCF01003146.1:0-20723 GCA_018230265.1 Delias oraia | reverse complement strand
TTTTCACTGTGTAAATTTAAATATTTTGTATTCACAACCTCTTAACTCTCGCTCTCAGTCCGATATCCTCACTCACTCAGTGAAACACAGTAGAAACAACGTTTCAAGTACAACTACTATTTCACCCTGAGTATGTAAATTATAAAGTACTTAAAATATAAATAGATTCATTTTTATAAAATACCAGCGTGAAACAATACTTGTACTAAGTTTTGCTGAGACAGTGAACTTATCAGAGGCCCGTGAAGTTATGCCAATCATGCATAGCGAAGTATAAAGCCAGCAACACCACGTTGTCCATGGGCGGCGATGAACTCTTGTCATAGAGAAGACCTGCTCCGTTGTGCGCTATACCATAAAAGAAATACATTAAGGAACTCAACTTATCTCTCAGTATGAGATTAAAAGGAATAACAAATGCCTTCGTTAGACACGTCTTTAATAGGTTTAATAAGCTTTTTGGTTAAGTGTGTAACGGAATATTATAAATAAAATAATTTATATGCTAATTGCTGAGTTGTTATGTAGAGGATCTCGAGTGCTGAGAGCTTAGAATCCCAACACTCTTTGTACTGAATTTATAATTTGTGGTCTGCTCTGTGGTGACAACAATAACTGCTTTGCGCTGATATTAATATTTTATACATAAATAATATAAATTAAAGCGAAAAATACTACAAATATATAATATTTTTATACTAAATTAATAAATGATACACAATGTTGATATTATTCTAATGGACCTTAAAAAAACTTAACCAATTTGGTGGTTTAATTCATCTTTGTTACCATTTGTAAGACTGATTTTGGTTAAAGAGACTCAGTTAAAAGTATATCGTCAAAGTAATCTAAATTTCTACATTAAAACTAAAAATATGAATTCTAATTTCTAATTTGATGTTTTTAATTTACGTTTTAAGCAATAATATGTAATGTTAGCCTGAGTAAAGGATATAAGACTAATTATGTAAAAAATTCAAATATTTCAATAATTCAAATATTATTTAGCAATGAAGTTAAGCCTTAAGTTAAGTGTTATTATATTAAAAGTATACTTTTTTATTGTTTTATTTTGTTATTACGCAGCATCTGATAGTATTTCATCTAAGGCTTTCGTTAATTGCAATAATCGAGAAATCTTTATTTGTAGATAATTAATTGGTTTCATAGTCAAAATTAAATTGCTTTTTAAAAGTAATTCTTTGATATTTAGACAATTTTTTATATAATAATTATATATATGATAAGGAAATATGTGATGTCAGTTTATTTTATAATAATTTATTAGTAAAGTGATGCTATCACAGAGTTTGAGACCAACGTATGTAACCGGTTTAAAACAGAATATATTTAAACGCTATAAAATTTTTACAACTTAGTCATTTAGTTCAATAAAATTATTAAACAATTTATTATATAATTTAAATAATAAAAATACTTTTATATCCACTTTAGAAATATTTTACCCGTGGAAGAGCCATGAACTTTGTTAAATTAAATTAAAATTAACAAATTGGGCCGGTTCGTCCGAAGTAATACCGCGGACTCATAGAACACTCGGTGTGGAACGGTACTTGTACTGTGTTTCGCAGAGTGAGTGAGGAAATCGGAGGCACTTAGGAGTACCTCTTAAGTGACGTAAAAAGCCGACAACACAACCAATGTGCGGCGTGAAGCGCGGTTGTTCAGGTGTGGCGGTGTTCTCTTACAATATAGCAGATCCACCTGCTCTGTTGTCCGCTATAATTTTTTTTTTTAGTTTAAATGATTTTATTCAATCGATGAACTTTTATTTAAGTTTCGTTAAAACAATCCCAAATTGTCGGTCCATCGCATAGACCTCTCTGGACTATAATTAACCAGACTCCATTAAAAAGGCACTTAAACGCGAGGCCATTATTTAGCTGTCAGAATAGCTGGGAATTACGCGAAATATATTAAAAGTAACAAATATAACCTCAGGTTAATAGGCTATAAAACACCTTAATACTGGATTTGCTTATTCAGAATTTAAGCAAATTATAATATCGCTTTCAGTAAAATACGTCTTTATTTGAAACGGCGTAAGCGATAGGCACATTTATTTAAGCTGAGCTGTTGATAAACTCTTGAATTATTGCATACTTACTTTAAATATTTCTTGTTTAGTTAAGTGTAAATTAATTAATAATTAAGGCTTTTGCTCAGTCTGAATAACCAATTGAACAAAATCAACAAAACTGTTTATCTTCGCATTTAGTTGAACTTTGTACCCATGTTTATAAAATTATTATATTATAGTAGGTATGTTTTTTATTCTATAGCGGAAAACGGAGTAAGTGGGTCTACTATATGGTAAGAGAACACCGCCGCCTATGAACAACCACGCTAAAGTCCGCGCATTGGTTATGTTGCCGGGTTTTATGCCATTTAAGCGACATTTTAAGGTCCTCCGATATCATCACTCAATCTGCGAAACACACTAAAAGTACCATTTCACGCTGGGTATTCTGTGAGGTATGTATTTGACAGATAAAATTCTTATTATGAATACAATTATATTAATTGGAAAGCTTTAAGACTATTGCAACAAATACATATTAATTTAAAATATTTTGGTAAATAAAGATACTATTTTTTCTCGCACTTATAAATATTTGTACTCATGGGAGAACAATGCTGAAACATATAATGGTGACAAAATAATTGAGCCGGCTCTCACGAAATGATACCAAATGCTCACAGAAAACCGGCATGAAATAGTAATTGTGCTCTCTTGTTTCGCTGACTGTAGGAAGTCGTAGGCCCAAAATTATGTAGTTTAAACGGAGTTAAAAGTTGGCAACACAATCAAAGCGCGGATTATGGCAAGGTTGTCCATGAGAGATGATGATCTCAGGACACCTACCTACTCCATTAATCACTTAGATAATATGATTATTATCAGTATGACATTATAAGCTGAAGCAGATACTAAATCTGCATGTCTCAAGCATTGCAGAGCCACATACGAAGATAAATCACTATATTCCTAGAGAAGTTATTAAACTAAAAGCCTAAATAAATACATACTGTTAAAGTTCAGAGATTCAACTAACTTAGAATATTAATCTACACATTAATATAGCGCGTCCCAAACGCGGTTATCAAGAATACAAAGTTCTGCCGCGGAGACCTAATTTAGACTGCAATTTATACACAAAATTACTGTTATTCAAAATGTAACGTCAAACGTATTGGGAATTCATGAATTGGCAAATTATCTGCAAAGTAGTTGTATGGATTAATATCTTCAGCGAAATTTAATCATCGAATATCGAGGTAGAATTCAAACTTTCAACTGTATCACCTTAATATTTATCGTTCTACAACTGAACGTCTTTCAAGGTATTTTGTACCGCCCATCACGATTTTAAAAAAGAGCATACCTATCACTAAAAGGCCGCTAGCGCACCCGCGTGGTAGTCGGGGCTGTCGACCGCTTCTATACGAGGCTAACATACGAATATTGATTTAATGTTACTTAATTATAAAAGTCATTAATTATCATCAATAGTCAATTATAACTACTTTGAAGCACTTTTACACATCTTGAGAACCGTAGTTAGGCGACTAAGTTTGGCACGAAGCAGTTACAAAGACGCAAGCAAAGATTTCGTTCGCAATCTTAATTATTTTCAAGTTATTGTCAATTTCCATAGAACCTCGTAGGCCTTGATAATATTTATGTAAGTAAAATCTCGTTTAAATAAAATATAATTAACTTTCATAGTGCATTCTTACATACAAAATTATATTTTTAAAAAAATTTTATTGTATAGCGGACAACGCAGAAATTGGGTCTTCCATATGGTAAAAAAACAGCTCCGCCCATGGACAACCGTGTCATACTCTGCACATTGATAGTGTTGCCGGCTTCTTACGCCACTTAAACGGTATTTTAATGGACTTCCAATATCCTCACTCACTCAACGAAACCCAGTAGAAATACCATTTCAAGTACAATTACCGTTTCACACTGAGTATTCTTCTTTTACCACTTCAGACGAGCCGACCCAAATAGTGCGTCAGCATGGCTCTGCCACGGGTGCGATAGTATTAAGACACTCGCCTAGCCACTGTCAAGCCCTTCCAGAAACCGAATAAATTATAAATTAACTTATAACTGTCCGGATCAGTATTCAAACGCGATACCTCTCTCTTATTACACTTATCTACGAGGCTCTCAAAATAATTTATGTATATATTTACTTTAAGCTGTTGCCTGTGTTCAAATATCTTTATTTTTCTCTTTCTATTTATATTAAAATTAGGTGCTATTCATATTTACAAAGACAGCACTTTTCACTCAACAATAAAGTGTTATTCAGTGAATTCGTCCTCGTATGTAAAGTATGTATTATGATAATGGCTGCCGCGTGTATTAAATATATTCAGGTTGAATATATTTCAGGGGTTCGCAACTTTACTAAAACAATACTAAAACATAATTAAAATTATTAAAAAATAAAATTTTAAATAAATATATATAATTAGTCAAATTACCATCAAAAAATTGAGGGTAATCTTTTCACACATTTGTGTTTCAAGCCAGATGTATGGCGTTCGCAATATGAATGAATATTTTTTTGTTTGCTAATACAGAAGACTAAATCATTGACCCATTACAATGTTAATTCAGATTTGTCCACAGGTCCCATTAGGATTAAGAAATCTACCTATCTAAGAAATCTAAGATTGTAGAGTATATAAGGCAATGAAATTTCAATTCGGATAGGATCTTTAAAAAGAATTATTTAAACATACATAAGATATGTATTTCAAGTTTCTTTTGTAACAAGAAATTTTAGAAACAGACTTAAAAAATTATAAAAGAGATATAACTATAGAAAAGTAGTAGATAACTATTCATGAAAAAGATAACTTTTTTATTGCATAACGAGCAACGGAGCAGGCGGGTCTTCCTTATGGTGCGAGAACACTTCTGCATATGGACAACCACGCCAGAATTCGCGCTAAGGTTATAACGACCGCTTTTTAGGCTGTTTCATCATTTCAGCCGTAAAACATCCACATACTGCTGGACATAGACCTCCCCCTTGGACCTGAACCCCATGAATCCCTTGTGGGTACTTTAGGCTGCTTAAGCGATATTATTTCAAGGGACTGCCATATCTTCACTCAATCAGCAAAACACAGTACTATTTTACGCTAGTATTCTGTGAGCCAGTGGTGTAACTGCCGAATTAGGGAGTCAACATGGCGCTCCTGCGGGTAAGACAGTGTTCTAACTAACGAACTCTCCGGGCCACTGTCAAGTCTTTCCATAAACCGAATAAATTATAAATGTTTAACTCCGAAAGTACTACCGATAAATCTACAGCCGCGATGAATAAAAATGTAAACATAAATCAGCGGAAAATGTTTGCCGCGCCTGGCTTAAGCAGTCAATGGTTTCGTAAACACGCAAATAGGATACCATAAAAGCTGGTTTGATTCAATATTTGTCTCGCTTTTAAGTCTAAAGTTCAAGTTACTTGGAGTTGCGAGATTGTATCGTTTTAGTTTCTTTGGAATTATCTTTGCCTTAAATACTGTTAATTTTTTATTAATTGAAGTCTACATAATCAAAGTCATCATTTAACTCACTTAGCTAAATTTATCTGATGCTTTGACAAATATGATTTTTTGACGATATCATTTATTTTTAAAACAGGAGATTTTTTTCTAAATTGTCTTTATTTCGTATAAAAATGATTAATTATGAAAATAAAAAATCATAAACTAAAAAAACTAATATCAACTCGTTTATATGTATATATGCTTTTAGGTGCCCCTCGAATTATCCATAAAGACATACCTTAAAGAGCGAATTTTCTAGTTTATGTGATTATCGCATTATTTTTAAGTTTGGTTAGGTTTATTATATTATTCTTACAATAGTGTATTTGTAGGTTTGGTGCCAAACAAAACCAGCGATCGCGTCAAGAGAACTCTAAAGTATGTTTTAACTGTTTTGTTAATATTTATTTTATATGTTTTTACTAAATTCACTCATGGATTTATACGAAATGATTATGCAAAGTATATCACACAAAAATTATTTTACCTTCCTTATTACACATTGTATGTAATAAATAACTGGATTTTTTTCGTAAAAACATTAAGCTTAGTACAAGGTATACCCTTAAATTACGAAACCCTTTTAATAAAAATAATGCACACAAAATACTCTGGCGCCCGTAAAAGTAAAATTATCGCCTTGATTAAAATCCTCGCCACTCAGCCTAATATTTTTCATGGCGGCCATATTTTTATTAAAATGTGTATGAACAGTTTTATTTCTCTAAAAATAATTTTCTAATTTTGTAAGGATTACAAAAGAACATATCACGATTTTATTATAGATTCCGTATTTTAATAAAGAAGATATATTACAATTTCAAATTTAAAAAGCATTTTAGCAGGTTAGTTTTGTGTAATTAGTATTTGAAAGAAGTTTGTGAGGCATATATATATTTATTATAAATTTATCAGTCATCAAAATTTCGGTAAAGCAATGAATAAGACTCGTTCTATGAAACTAGGTGATCTGACTGAATTAGTTCTGTATTATACGCCTATTAAATTTGAATGAACTTCGATTTATAACTTTAAACAACTAAAAAACTAAGTCAAATCAGAAAGATATATTAAAAGCACTATGGAAGCGGAGAAAAAAAGTAATTGAGGCTCATCTTAAGTAAGCAGTCAGTCGCTCATAGATCCTCAGGTCATATGGTCGTGTAGTTTCTATTTCTTCTAATATTCCAATTATCTTTCCCCGACCAACTTCTGAGATCGAATAAATAATAAAATAATGAGCCAAAATGACTTAATTATTAACGCGTGATGTTTTGTCCAAAATATTTTTATATTTATAAATATAAATTCCATAAATCATTTGGTTGAGGATTCTATTCGTTTGAAGGGTCTGGTTACCTAATTACCTTTGGAAACATTGAAACCAATATTATAATGAGAACAGCTCGCATATTATCTATTTCAATTTGGATTTACAAGATTCAGGAAGCCCTACATCAACATTCAGCGTAATTTTAAACTCCCGCAGAGAAAACAAACACGAATTACCTTCAATGTTTACAAAGCAGAGAACTGGCCGATAAGGGCTAGATTATCTAAAGACAATACGGGTTCATAATGTTTCGATGAAGGGTCCACTTTCTATTAGCCAGGGATACCCAGCATTTGCATGATAACAAATACGATAATTGAAAGCTCTTCGGAGCATGTATTTTTAATAATGAGCCTTTATTTTAAACTTCTAATGGAATTTCGGGTTTTGGCTTCCAGGAGTTTATGTTGTTCGAATTATAATTTAAAAATACCTAGAGAGCTTACTATGAGAGCCTCGTAGATAAGTGGTTATAATACGAAGAATCGAGGTGTATCGGGTTCGAATCCCGGACTGGACATTTATAATTCAATGTTGTTTTCGGTCTCTGGAATGGCTTGATAGTGGCCGAACGCGAATCTTAATACTGTCGCACTCGTGGAGAAGACATGCTGAATAATGCATAATGCACTAATTTGGCCGGTCGTCTGAAGTGTTATCAAGGTTGCACAGAATATTCAGCGTGAAACGATAGTTTTGTTTCGTTGAGTGAACGAGGATATGAAAATGAGGTTCACTATACCATAAGAAACCTTACGATTATACCACTGTACATATAAACGGTTTACCATTTGTAAGTAAATAAATTACTGTTGAAAATTACTTGTTTGGCCAGATCAGCCTACATAAGTAACGCAATGACTGTCTTTTCTTCGACTAATATGATCGAGTCTAAGTTACTTTATTCCGTTAAGTTCAGACGGAGAAATAGCATTTATTTAGTAAGTCTTTTATCTAAGGAAAGTTCAAGGCCTTGACACAGTGAAACAGATCCGTAAAAGAGAATAAGAAATTACGTCAGAATGGGTAATAAGTCTTAGAGACAATTATATGCCTATTTACTGTGAAGGCTGTATTCAGTATCTTTTGTGTAAGAATATTCTTGTAATACAAAATCTAATTGTATTTATATTGCTCGTTAACAATCTCTTTAAGAATCTCTGAACTGTAGTCCTATTCAAACAATATAGATTGATTTGTAATGTGTAGGTATAATTGTTTTCCTGCAAGACCTATCAAAAATAACTGTGTAATTTCATAAAGATATAAAAACTATAACTAATATTTATTAAGTTTATTTACTTGATCCATTTTTATGGTATAGCGGGCAACGAAGCAGGCGGGTCTTCTTCATGGTAAGAGATCACCGACGGCAATGAACAATTATGTACAATTCGCGCTTTGGATGTGTTGCCGGTTTTTAATGCCAGTTATTCCGTAATTTCAATGACCTGTAATATCCTCACTCACTTAGCCATTTTTTGGTATAGCGGACAACGGAGCAGGTGTGTCTCTCATATGGCTAGAGAATACCGCCGTCCATGAACAACCGTGCCAAAAAGCATGCCGTAGAAACACCCTTTCAAGTATAACTACTATTTCACTCACGCTGAGTATTCTGTGAGCCCGTGGTATGACTTCGGACGAGCTGGCTCAATTAGTGCGTCTGCAAATGCTTCATCATGGCTCTACCGCGGGTTTTTGAAAGGTACAAAACTAAAAATGAGAGGATTTTAGTAAACATACAATTGAGGAAGTTATTATTTTTCTTAATAAAGTACTTTTTTCGGAAGAACTTTTTTTATATGAAACTATTATGACCCCTGACAACTGTCGTTACAACGGAGTATTTCAACATAATCGACACGTGTCACGCGTCGTGTCCGAATGTTGCGCGGCACACGTCCTTTTTCACGCAACAGTACATTTCATTAAAACATTGCATATTGTGGAAATCATCTTTAATGTGGGTGAAAGTAATCAGATGGGTTGGAAAATTTATTGTAAACCAGCGTCTACGAAGTCTGTAGACAAAATCGTAAAGCTGATATTAAATAAAATCTTATATCCCTTCCATTTTTGTTGCTTTATAAGCAAAGAAACGATATTAATATTTATTCTTATACAAATTTTTTTTCGCCCTTACATTCAACGTCATTCAGCAATAAAAACAAAATGACGTTTCACTTATAGAAATTATAATTGACAGTCCTAAAAAGCAAAAATAAACTAAGAAATATGAGAAATATGTATATGTAGCACCCAAATTATCGTTTATTATTCGAAATTAGATCATTTTTTTACATGTACAAAACATTCTATACCACGTGATACCACGGGCTCTCAGAATATTCAGGGTGAAATGATAGCTGTACTGAAACGGTATTTGTTCTATGTTTTGTTGAGTGACTGAGGAAATCGGAGGCCCTTAAAAATGCCGCTTAAGTGGCGTAAAAAGCCGGCAACACAACCAATGCGGTTGTCCATTGGTGGCAGTGTTCTCTTATCATATAGGAGACGTACCTTCTCCGTTGTCTGCTATACCTTAAAAAAATTAACTACACTCAAATATAAACTAAATCACACAGGCAACAATTTAAAAATATAGGCGAATGAAATCATGAAATCCACAGAGACAAACAAAAAATGACAGATAATTGGATGTGTTTTGCGAATAGCATACCTATATTCTCCAATCTACCTACATTGACAATAAGGGCTCTAAAAGTCACACGCCAATGCCTTGATTTTAAATTGATTGTGATTCTTGAAAACGTGTAGGCACTCTCTGCTTCACGTAGCACTATAAAGATAATTTAATGTTTCCATTGAATAGAAACAGTAACTAAAGTATTTATTATGAAAACGATTTCTCAATTGTGTAGTCTCTTTCTTAGTGATACAGGCTCGAGGAAAAGCTTTATATATTCCAAAAAACATATTGTACTTGATAATGGTTCAAATTTTAAACCGGCGCAGATATTATTATAGGAAAATAGGATTAGAGGAATGCCTCTAAGCACAATGCTTGCACAATACTCAAGCAAATCAGCTGCATCCATTGGACTGGAAGGCTTGCAGCGATGCATGTTATTTCCAATTGTCCATACTCCATGCACCCGACTACTACGGTATTTCTACTAATAATTTGAAGCGCTTTATACGCTGGAATGTTTGATATCCATTTGAATAGACTTAAAGATCGAATGGGGTCACGAAAACCATCACATAACTTGGCTTTTGTGGATTTGAAATGTTATGAAACGTTTCTTTCAAATTCTAAGCTATTACTGCTATAGCTGTCCATTTAATTACCTTCACAGAACTATAAATGTGTATGCATTTTTAATATGACCCGTTTGCTTTATGCCATTTGATAAACACTCTAAATGAGTTTATTTTATAACTGTAACTTTCAAGAGAATAAAATTAGTTTATAACAGATTTAAAATATGTTGGGTTAGTTTAGAATAAAGTGAAAATCTTACATAAATAAATAATTATTATTTAATATTTTAGGTCAGTATTACGTCTATGACGAATCATTTTAGTGTTTTCAATAAGAATTTTATGAAATATTATTATATTATATGTAGTTACGAGTATAATGTTGAGAATGGAATGACTCAAGAGTATTCCCTACAAACGAATAGATAAGGAGAGCCATGCTAAAGCATATGCTGACGCACAAATTAGGCCGGCTCATCCGAATTGATACCAAGTGCTCACTACATCACTCACACTACCCAGCGTGAAACGGTACTTGTACTGTGTTTCGCAGAGTGAGTGAGGATATCGTAGGCTCTTAAAAAGTGCCACTTAAGTGGTGAGAAAACCCACCTGCTCCGTTGTCCAATTTAACATAAAAAAATTATTATCTTTATATCGACTATTTATTTATTGTCCAGGCATTTATAAATATGTCATTTAGAAATAGAGATTTTTGAATAGTACTAATCTCATTTTGTCACGTTCATAATATAGTACAAAAAAAGGAAAATCAAATTGTACAAGAACATGAAAGCCACGTAATTTTATACGAATCATTTAAGTAACTTCGCAATTTTGCTATTGAAAGTGTGTTCCCACGAGTCCAATCACGCGGTATTGCGGTATCACGGGGGTGGGGTAAGGGATATTAAGAAAAGTGGGAAAGGTGGCGTAATTTTCAAGGTCCATCCGTATCCAATAAAAGTACGTACACAAATAAATAGCTATGTTTCATAACTATTTATTTAAAAGTAATATAAAATAAACACATATGAATAGAATTACCACATATTAAGTTAAAATATTAGTAAAAAAAATTTCATTTGTTTTTTTTTACGTATTTAGCACTGTCACAGTCTATGGACGAAATGTCATAGTATTTATAGTGCGTTCCACTAGACGCTCATCATCATCATTATCATTTCAGTCGTACGACGTCCTCTGGTGGATATAGGACTCTGCTTCGTGCATACCTTCCGTGCATACCTGTCGGCGACGACTTGCATCCAGCGTCTTCCGGCGACCTTTTAAGGTTTCCTGTCCACCTTGTGGGCATCTAGTAAAACGCACTAGAAGATTGTTCACAGAACGTAATAGCCATAAAGAGTGGAATAAACTTTGTTAAAACAATACGAAGGAAGAATTTGTAGAAGAATTAACATTAATCAATCCTTGTTTATAGTTTAAATATATATAATCCAGATACATAAGATATTTCAATATTTTATAAAGTAATTAAAAACTTTGTTAACAGAGCAACAATAAGTTTATTCATTTAAAATAATAGAAGGTATATAAGATCTTATAAATTTTATGTTTTATTTTGTCCATTTATTTGCTGATTTTTAAAAAGTTATAATTTTCATAGGCCTTTTTTAACTATAGATTAAAATTTATAGTTAACCTTACATACCTTCATTAAATCATATAAGAGAATTAACATTGCAATTTATTCTAATTACAATTGATATAAAAAAGCAGTTTATTCTTATCCATTTTCAAGACCAATTGAGAAATTAAAAAACCCAAACTCATTAATATGTAATTACCGAATAATAGGGATAAAATTCAAAAGAAATTTTCAGGTTTCTTTATGGTTAATACTCAAGAGCCAATTAAGTAATTCGTTAAGCCGTCACACGCCAATGGGGTCAGTCCGCGTTAACCGAAGCCTTATGTGGGAAAATGTGTTTTAAAGTATTTGAAGAATTATTTGAATTAATTGAATATTTCTTTGAAGAACCTTACCTTTTTTAAATTGCAAAAGGTTTTATATACAGTTGATATGGAATATATAATCAAAAATATTGTATTGAACATTCTCATAGTGCGGTCTTTGTTGTCAAATTCTTTCAAAATGACTTGACCTATGTTTATGATTTTTGTTGTATATCAGATGGAGTTGAAGATGGGTGAACATTTATTTTTCAGTATCATCATCATCATCATTTCAGCCGTACGACATCCACTGCTGGACATAGGCCTCCCCCTTGGATTTCCATGAATACGTGTCGGAGCCGACCTGCATCCAGCGTTTTCCGGCGACCTTTATGAGGTCGTCTGTGCACCTTGTGGGTTTTTTTATTTTTCATACTTGAGGAAAAATTCAAACGTCCCTAAACGTTCACCACTAATAATAAATAAGGGTTCATATTTAAATAATTTGTATAGAAAAATGACCTATGCCAGAGTCAGCTGCTATAAAAAGGACATTGATTTCTCACGTAGTAAGAGAATCTTAATCATCATGATAGTAACTCCGTCAGCTCGCAATGATCCTATATCCAATAAAATTAATTTAATTCAAAAACTCACCAATTTTAAATTAAAAATTTTCTATTTAATTTTCTGTAAAGATTTCTGTAAAACTGAAGATTTTAAAAATTATTTATTTAAAAAGCCTGGCTCTTTTTGACTGTTTTTTATTATACATATAGTCAACAGGTTGGTAAGGTCCCGCCGCCCATCTACAAATTGGCTGCAATCCGTTATGCTTAGGTTGTGTTGCCTGATTTTTACGCCATATAAGTACTATAACTAAACCTTGAAAACCATAATCATTTAGTAAAAAATTACAAGTACTATTTCACGCTTGCATTATGTAGGTCCAAAGAGTCTACCCACATAGCATATGCATTCAGCATGGCTCTATTATTATTGCATACTCCTATGACGCGGCTAAATGAAACTAAATAAAAATATTTAAAATATACCTTTAACATTCCGAAAACCTCCAATAACGTTTAATAAAGGTACATTTCGTAGATAAATTTTAATTAACTATTTTATCACCCATACCGCCCAACCTGGCCAACATCTAGATTCTGAAATATTTAATAAAGCCTAACAAAAACAATATAGTTAATTAAATTACGCTGGAATGGAATAACTTAGTATACTTACTTAAGTTTGAATCAAAACCACGCAAAGGCTTAAATTCATACTGTTGAATTTAGTATAACATAATCTTAGAGAATTTTCATAATAAATACAAAGTACGTATAAACTTTGAAAATTGAATTTCCATAGCCAATTAAAAATGAAAATATAATTTCAAAAAATATATCACAATCGATATTGTAATATTAAGTCATTATTTAAAAATTGATATTTGTTAACTCTGAAAAAAATAAGTATTTTATTTGAAATAATATTCACACATATAGAAGTTAATTAAATACATAATTGGATTGTTCTATACTCCATTATAACTCGACGTTCGTATCAGAGAAGAGAGAAATATAAAAGAAATAATACTCGTAAATCAAGACGGGCATTTCACCCCTGACCTTGAAGTAATGTGAAAATAACTATATTCTGTGAATTAATAACGAAACTAAGACAACATTAAATTATTAATAGTTGGAATTTAAATTAGACTGTCATCTGGCATTTTTCGAAGTTATAGCAACGATTTGCTAAAGAGAATTAAAAGCAATTTTAATAAATGTTTGCACATACTTCAACTCCCTCAAAGATTTTAACATATTTCAGAAATTTATTAGTGTATTAAGTTAAGGATACGTTGTACCTTTTTGAGAAGAATTAAATGTTTTATTCAAAAGATTGTGTAATTAAAAGTAATTGAAATAATTAAAAGTGAGATCCAAATTCAAAGCAAGTGGTAAAAATGCAGTGATTTAAAATTGTTGATATACTTAAGGCTGTATATTTAGTTTTCGTTTACATGAGTGAAAATAAAAATAGATACCAGATTTATATTACATACGTGTAAACAAACTCTTATTTACCACTTTTTCATTCATAACATGTATTAGTAAATTAAATTGAACTTTTTAAAACTGATAAAAACAAATATTCATTCTACAACTTACTTTTTTTTCAAATTTAAAGATTTTGAACCAAGCACGTCACAGAAAACTTTTATCGTTCACAAATGCCTTGGGCGGGCGGCGTGCGCTGTGTAGGGCGGATGGATCACAACTAAACCTGCAACTGTTGCACAAAACCTCTGTTTACTTTCAGTTTTGATTATGTAAATTGCTTTAGATTTGAATTGGTAAATATGTTTATATGATGTTTGAAATAATCTTGGTATTATTCTAAGCCAGATATTGCGCTTACACGAATATAAATTATGTTATTCAGTTTCAAGCTATTATTAGGAACAGTTTTAGTGATACCTATCTCTACCTCTTGCTATGGCCTGTACAAGCTAACTGTACAAGTAGCCTTTACAAGAAGCTAGCTACTTTTTTCATAAATTTATAGTTATTATTATGTATGTTTAAAAAAATTAGAAAGTTTTTACTACCTGTGTTGATTTTTAAACAGATAATATTTTAAGGCAGATTATTTCAAGACACTATATTTTATTAGTATGAATATATGTATTTAGTAATATTATTTGAAAATTCTTTAACGTTTGTTACACGCCTATAAGTATAGTTACTACAATTATTTTTTTATGGCAAACGAGCAGGAGGCACACCTAGGCTAAGACGTCTTCCGCCCATGGGCACCTCTAGCCCTGGCAGAGCCATTGGTTTGCCGAGTTTTAGCTCTTTACCATCATTATTTAGTTTATAATTAATAATACTTTGACAAGGCTGGTGGGTCAGTGTTAATACAAAAATAATATACTAAAGGACATCTCACTCTATACGATAGATGAACAAAAATATTGACAAACAACTGTCATAGCTATGAAAACCTTTTAGAACGAAACGCTACACCGCTAATTTGATTGTTTTGCTTGATTTTACATCAGCGAAAACCACTTTACTAAACCACTGTCACACTTCTATGCCCAATGTAATCTCGACTTTGCCGCGCGGTGTTAGGGGCTAAATTTAGTTGTTTAGTTGCATATAAAGTTGTAACCCTGGCAATCGTAAGTACATTCAACAAAAGAACAGCGATTCGGGGCTATTTCATTTCGTGTATGGAAGCAGCAGCTTCTGTGGCGTTCCATTAGTGTGCTGTCAACGCCGAGCGTTCAAAAGGGAAGGGAATAAAGGAATAAAAAGGGAGGAGGGGATGAAAAACTTTGAGTGCGATATACATCTGCTGAAAGCGGCGCTAATGCGCGATTCGATGACCCACTTGTTTGTCTTTTTGTAATCTTTTGTGGTGAGTTTGTTTTTCAAACGAGATGTAAAAGTTCGCATTGGAATGAACGTTTATTGACAATACAGATATAATTGCATGAAAAATTGTTTATATGTCTAAGATTTTAGTACCTACTTTATGCGTAAAAAATACACTTACTATCAAAATAAACGCACATTGTAAACACTGATATGTTATACGATTTTTGGAGACTTGACATTGACTTTTGGACATGTCAATGTATATTAGAAATTCGGACCCGAGCTGTCTTGTAAACTACTGTGAAGTCGAGGATTAGAATCCGGCCTGAATAAAAATATATTATTTACACTGTGATTGAAAGGGTTTGAAAGTTAGACAATGGCCGGGCGAGTGTCTTAACGCTGTCTGGACGCATCGCACCTGCGGCCCAACTGTTGCTAAGGGTGTCCAAGAGCGGTATACCGCTTTTGCTTGGTAAACCTTCTTCCTGTTTGCCTACAATTAATTAAGACAAATTAAATAGATATCTACATTTCTAAATAGGAATATTGTGCAATTTAATTTCATTTAGTCGATAGATTTAAATAAGAAATAAAAAAATAAAAATATAAAATGTAGTCTATAATAATATAAAGTGTAGAGTCTTGTATATGCCCATGCAATTTAAGTCATGACCAAGCGGTATACTCTTATTTTCAAGTCCACTGCTGGACATAGGCCTATGTTCATAGGTGGGTCCTACTACGATCTTGAGCGATCTGGATCCAGCGGTTGTCCGCGACCTTCATGAGATAGTCTTTCCATCGCGTGGTCGCCACTCGAGAACCTTTCTTCTTCATCGGTTGTCGGTCCACCGAGCGATGTGGCCAGCCCATTGCCTCTTCAACTTACTAATAATAATAAAAAAGGAATACTCTATATATACCTAAACCAAAATCAAAATGGAATACCAAACAAGCTTAATTTTATAAGATTTTGATATTATGCTGCGAGGGAAGCGAGAATATTGTTCATGTTTCAGGAATTTAATATTGAACTAAAAATACTAAAGAATTACACTATTTACATCAGAACATATCCTTATCGCCGTTGCCGTTAAAACATGTTTTTTTTTTAAAAAGTTTTTTTGATTTTAGTAATAATAATAATAGTAATTTTAAATATGATATTGTATAATTTACAAGAAAAGTAAGTATAGCCTTATTAATACAGATTACCAATATTATTTCAGGTGACTTTTTATTTCACAAAAAGCCTTTTGTATATGAAAATGATAATGATGACATAAAAAAGTACAAGTGCAAATATACATAACGTTCTTATAAGTTATTTACGTCTTCAAGTCTGTTTATAATTCTCGTAGATTAATGGTTTTAAATGTGTACCGTGAAGCGAGAGGTATCGGGTTTGAATCCCGGTTAGTACAATTATAATTTTATTTATAATTTATTCGGTCTCTGGAAGGACTTGAGAGTGGCCGGGCGAGTGTCTTAAGACTGTCGCACCCGTGGGAGAGCTATGCTAAAGCATATGCTAACGCATTAATTGGGCCGGCTAGTTCTAAGTGATACCACGGGCTCACAGAATACTCGGAAAACACTCAGCGTGATTGGTGATGGGCGGCGGTGTTATAAAAGAAAATATTATACCAGTATTGGATCTAAAAATGTCGGTATATTTTACCAAGAAAATACTACATAAATTTCAAGTAGGTAACAAATCAAAGCATTTGTTTTCACAATCTAAAACGTTCCCAGTTCACAGATCACCTGCAATCAATCGTATAGATACCTCAAAATTTACTCAAATTTTTTTGCTCCGTTCGAGTAAATAAATTTACCTTTACTTTATGATATGTTATTGTATATTTTTGTAAGTTAGTCGTAATAGTTGCTGATTTTTGGCAACAATTCGATCAATATATGTTTAAATGTTTTTGGTGATTGATTTACCATCTTCACGTCGTTGTTCTATCATATTTTGGGTTTACCGTGAGGTAAATTTTTCCATGACATGAAACATGTCCAATATACTTCCGCTTTAAGCAAGCTGTTCATTCTTTCTCGTCTAATATTTTGCGTTTAAACCAAACCATTCATTTGTATTGCGGTTCAGTGTCACTCCAGTTACCTTTCTATGGATCTATGGATCTTTCTATATTCTATTTGGGCCTATATTTGATATAAATAAAGACATGACGTAAATTGTTGTTTGATGTGAAGTTAAAAATTAAAGAGCTCATTATGCTAGCTTTATTTATATGTCCCTAGCGACATTCTTGAGTACGATACAAATGTCCCTTTAAATACGTCTGAAGCCCACCGCAGCCGTCCTCAGGGTATTTTTAGTAACGGAATATATTAAAATAGAGTTAAATATGGTAGGTATGAAGTAAATGGCTTTAAATTAATTGTTGTCATTGCCAACCTTTTTATTGTAATATATCTGTGTAAAGAAATAAGTATTCCTTAATTTGAATTTAGTCGCGCCTGGCATTGTGATAACTAAAACACTAAATACATATAGTTTATTAAGTTGTGTGAATCGAGAGGTATTATAGTTATAAAGCCTCTTAGCTTAATGGTTTTAAATGTATACCATAAAGCGAAAGGTATCGGATTCGAATCCCGGTCCAAACAATTATAATTTAATTAATAATTTATTCGGTCTCTGTAAAGGCGTGACAGTGGTGAGGCGAGTGTCTTTATACTTTCGCACACGTGGGAGAGCCATGCTGAAGCATATGCTGACGCACTAATTGGGCCGGCGCGTCGGAAACGGTAGATGTACTTTGTTTCGCAAAATTTATTAGGATATCGGAAGCACTTAAAAATGCAACTTATGTGGCGTAAAAAGCCGGCAACATAACCAATGCGCGGACTATGCCGCGTTTATTCATGAGCGGCGGTGATCTATGACCTAAAAGTGGCTTGCTTTATCCGATTTCCGCTATAGAATAAAAAAAAATTGTTTGTCGTTCATTTATGCACGTATTTCAAATAATTGACATTATTGAGGTAATTTATTTCAGTAATAATCGGATTTATTTACGTAACTAGAGCGGAGAATTGTATGTTTATATGATGGATGTTGGTTACAGCAGTCTTGCTGTTATTATGACGCAAGAGATTAGTTATGACTTACGCTAGGAGCTTACTATGAACTATTACATATTTTGCTAGGTATGTTTGTCTTTTTGCTCTTAAAAGTTGTCTTTTGACTGCTTTATCTTGAATAGTAAAATGTAGCTGTGGGATCACTCTTTGTAATTAATAAACAAAAAGTAAAGATGAAATGTTAGTATATAATTTGGTTAAGAAAATAAAAACAAATATTGATTTAAAAACTGTCCTATTAGGTAATAATATATTTTATTTTTGAAGAATAATAAGATGTAGGAATTTTCAAAACGAATATATATTTATTTCCCTAATAAATAATTTAATTTGTTTTCTATAAAAGGATATATTAAAATTAGCTCTTAGTATATCTTATCAACACAAATCGCCTGAAGCTAGCGTATGAGCTAAGGTAAGCACGTCATCTCATAGCATTTAACTCTGACACAAACATACATAACTTCTCCGCTTTATGTATTTACTTGTATGATAAATTTTGTAATTTTATATGATTTTGTAAAATAACAATATATATTATATTTAATATCTATATTTTTATATGCCTAATAATATTATAAAATTATGGTCTAGCTGTTTGTATACATTTAAAGTTTTGGACAACGTTGTTTCTGTGCTATGCATTTTAGCTTATGCTAAAATAAATAAAATTTCATATAAATTAAAACTATAAAAGGATATGGTCAATATTTATAACGAAAAAGGCTTAACAAGCGAACGTATTTAAAGGCAAAAGCTTATATATGTATAAGAATATAATAAGTACTTAAATATCTGGATCTACTAGAATTACTCTTATCTTAATTGTTTCACCAATAGAAAGCTATATATATTTATTATAGTATATTAGCAATTATACATTGTAGATATATACATAATTTGGGAGTAATAAAAGCTATATATTCCGAAAAATAAAAAACTTTTTCATGGTTCAAATTTGCAAAATTGAACGATAAGGTTTCTTAAAAATGCTGACTTCACGTTGAGAGATATATGATTGAGTTTTAAAAAAAATTGTAAAGTTTAATCATGTCTAAAAAAGACATCTAACTGTCGTAATATACTCGTAAATTCCAATACAACTGTCGGGAAAGCTCGTAACAAATAAAGACTGACTAACATACCTATTACCTAACCTAAAACATTACCAATAATATTACAAAAGATATATTTTTGAATATATAAACATAATAAAAACGTTACAAGCTGCAATAAGGGAATTACACGTGGGAGAGCCATGCTGAAGCATATGCGGACGCACTAATTGGGCCGACGCGTCCAAAGTGATACACGAGCTCACAGAATACTCAAAGTGAAATGGTGGTTGTACTTGATACGGTGCTTCTTCTGTTTTTCACTGATTGAGTGAGGATATCGGACGCCCGTAAAAATACAGCTTTAGTGGTGTAAAAAGCCTACAACACAACAAATGCCCAGAGTTTGGCGCGGTTGGAAAAGGGTGGCGGGGTTATCTTCATATAGAATCCGTTCTTATCCGTTGTCCGTTATACCATAATAAAAGATAATACGACTTCTTAAATACAGAAGGATTATAAAACATGAACAACTCCATTTAAGGGATATTAAAAATGCAATAAGACAGTAAGGATTATTAACGTTTTGAGTTTAAGAAAATCGTAAATAAAGCACAAACAATTTATATAACTTTTAATTATTTTTGGGGGATTAACATAGATTGTTGGAGGAATTTCGTTAAATATTTTAATTCTCATAGTTTTGCATTGATTTAACGGAAAACGGAGATTTTTTTATATAAAATGGGTGGCATATGAGCAGATGGCTCACCTAGGGTAAACAATTTTCCGCCCATGGACTACCCTAGACCTTGCACAGCAGCGGATGCGTTACTGGCATTTAACAAATATGTAAGCTCTTTTCTTGAAGAGATCCAAGTCGTATTGGTTTGAAAATACTCTTGCTGGCAGTTGATTCCACAAGGAGATTGCGCGCGGCAAATAATGCGTTACTAAATGCTCAATTTTGTTTATCTTATATTTAACTAATATTAATATAAATATTAATATAAATATTAATATAAATATTACTATAAATATTAATATAAATATTAATATTAATTAATATTAATT
>DWCF01003145.1:0-20739 GCA_018230265.1 Delias oraia | reverse complement strand
ACACGAGTGTTTTAGAAATTATAAATGAAAAAGTCAGCTAACCGCCTGTAATAATAAGAATTTAAGATAATATTTTACGTATAGCATAGGCATGAATATTAAACTGTATTTTTTAAATATTATATCTTTTAAAATAAATATTTTGAGTTTAAATGAAAATATATGATATTAAAGTGTAAAAACATTGCAGTTTCATTAAGATATATGATCACATTATATTTCATATGTTAAGAACATCTATGCATCAAGTGTTAAAAATAAGTTGATGATAAATTGTACCTAAATTATTGCTTGGAAAATTACTAACATCTGTCTGATTTAATTCTTAGGATCGTGGATCGTAAATTAACACGTAGAGTCTGGACAGGAAATTAGGAATGCTTTGGCGAAATGATTTTCACGGTCACTCTCAATTCGTTATACAAAGAGTCAGAAATAGATTTTCTACTATATAATAGTAGAAATAGAAATATTAGGTTTTTACTTTAGGTTATATAACAGTCGAATGAAATGTTATCTATAGAAAATTGCCTTTAATATTTGTATGAAAATATACTCTGATACTAATAAAATTTGATGTTTTAAGAGTACTTTTTTCATGAGTTCTCAGAGAGAGAGTGAGATAGATAGATAATTCCAGAATTATAGATATTATATGTTATTTAAATATAAATCTACTGATACACTTTTTGACAGTATCAGCTTTATTGATGTGGAAATTTCATACTGTCACTAAATTCGCGCAAGGATATGTAAAGAAATTAATATTTCTTCATTTGAATTTTTCTGTGCTCAGTGCTGTCATTGTCTATCAACATAAGGTCATATTGTTTACATCTTAAAAAGCAATGGAGATAAATATTAAAATTACTTAAAAATAATTTGTAATATAATAAAAATAATCGTTTCTATTTGATATAAAGAAAAACTAGAATTCTTTGTAATTTAAACGAAGAAATCTTTTATTACATATTCACCAACGTTGCACATTTAATTAATTTTTCTGACATCCACAGAGTAAAAGAGACATTTTGTAAACAGATTAATAATACAATTGTATCCAAATACATTCTTTGTTAACGGGTTTGTATGAATTCCACCGTGTTTAATCTAAGAGTAAGATCAAAAATGTTAAAAATAATAATTACTTTGTTTACACAGTACAAGTTCATACATTATTGGCAAAATGAAATTGACATATTTCCCAAGTGTAAAAATGTAAAGAAATTTAATTAATTTAAAAAATGAGATAATAATGTTAATATTTTTATAACACATGTATTATTATTTTTATTCTATAGCGGAGAACGTAGCAGGTGGGTTTCCTATATTGTAAGAGAACGCCACTGCCCATGAACAACCGCGACACAGTCCTTTTTATGCCGCCTAAGCGGCACTTTTAAGGGCCTCAGTTCTCCTCACTCAATC
The DNA here is from genome assembly GCA_018230265.1 of Delias oraia. Lineage (NCBI taxonomy): Eukaryota > Metazoa > Arthropoda > Insecta > Lepidoptera > Pieridae > Delias > Delias oraia. The sequence continues at coordinate 19,311 of DWCF01003145.1, read as the reverse complement.
TGCGAACAGTACAAGTAAGTGTGAGCCAGTGGTATCAGACTCAGACGAGCGGGCCCAATTAGTGTATGGCCCACGTAAATTTATATTATTATTTGTAATTATAACTGATATTATTTTTATGACTACAAGGGAATAATGTGCACTAGTAGAATACACCTAAAAAAACAGATATAATAAATAATAAAACAATTAAATCTTTTAGGATTTTTCAAATGAATCATTAAAATTATGTTTAAAGTATGATAATTATGTATTAAGTATGGATTTTAATTGTGTGTTACGACCATAACAATGCTATTGGGTATAGTGTTGCCCAAGTACAAGACCAAGACCAAGACCGCGTAATTTTAGCAAGACCAAGACTGTAAGACTTGAGTAAAAACAAGACTAAGCCTGCAAGACTCTTGCGTCTTGCAGCTATTTTTTGGCAGTGATTTTTAGTTCTCATTAAATCTTTTGACATATTTTATAAGTCTGGTTGGTCTTCTATGGCTATGCTAATTTAACCTCAAAATGTTCCTATTCTGATGGGTTTCTCTAAGATCTGAAGTAAATTTGAATAAATATCAATAGTTTAATAGGTAATTTCAAGACTTGCAACACTCTTGCTGCAAGACCGGTAGCGTAATACCAAGACCAATACCAGGTGCATTGACGAGACCAAGACTGGGCCTAAGTCTTGCACTTGGGCAACACTAATTGAGTATTATGTACTTGACTTGTTAACCCGTTAACCGTTATAAATTATTAATAATCGACACAATTTCCACCGATGACTTATCCTTGATCATACAGTTTTCCACAAACAATAGAAATATTTATGTCAATGTATGTATTTAATTCAGTAACATGACGAATTAATGATTATACAGTGGAAACCTAATAACAACATTGTTTACAACGACTGATCGGTTATACCGGCCAGGTAGTATTAATATTGTAACGTATAATATAGTATATAAGTATAACCTATACTGGACAGACACCTATGAGAATATATAACTAATATAACTGTTGAAGTTGTCTATATGTATTCCTTATAACAACAATCGGATATAATGTCAGCAAATATTCGGTCTTTTCAAAGTCGCTATATCCGGTTTTGTCTGTATAGTCAAACATTTATAAAAATTAACTTAAACCTTATTCTAAGATAATATTTGTAATACTATGAACTCCAAGAATTCTGAAGCAATACTTTAACATTGGATGCGAATTATTAGGTTCTAATGTTAATGTAAAATAATAAACAATGTTTCTTCATTATTCTTCTTGGATTTTGGTGTTAGACCGATGGTTTTTTGAAACAGTTTGTAACAGTTTTTCAGATCTTCAAATAGCTGTGCGGTCCTGTGCAAAATAAAGGTCTGTGAATTTATTGTGATTTTCACTCGTGGGAAGGCCCTGCTGAAGTATATCCTGATGCACTAATTGAACCGGTTCCTCCGAAGTGATACCACGGGCTAATAGAATACTCAGCGTGAAATGATAGTTGTACTTGAAACGGTGCTTCTACTGTTTCGCTGAGTGAGTGAGGATATCGGAGGCCCTTAAAATATCGTTTAAACGACGTAAAAAGCTGGTAACAACCAATGCGCGCAATGTGGCGCAGTTGTCCATGGGCGGACATGTTCTCTTACCATATAGAAAATCCACCTGCTCCGTTGTTCGCTATACGTTCTGCGTAAGACCAGATGTAAGGACCTTACCCATGTAAGATAATTATAAAAAAACACCCCAGAGTTTCTTGTCTGTTCTCCTCAGATCTATGCGCGAAAAATCTATAAAAAATATTTATTAATATAGTAAATGTAAATCTCAAATTCTAACATATGCTAGGTTTATATTGCATGTCAGTGTATGGCTAACTGCTATGGAATAAATAATAAACTAATGTTATATATTTTCACTGAAATACTACTGAATACGAAGAGAAATAAAATCTTCGTAAACCTATTAAGGTTTTAATGTAATAAAATAAAATGTGTATGGTCGATTTAGTACCGATATGAAAAAATATTTTAAATTTCCTCTTGACACTTCATATATTGTTAATATTCTTTTACCAAATAAACAAAATTATAAGCAAATTATTCACTTTAGAAAACTCTCGTGTCATTCAAATTGCACCATATTTAAAATTTTGGCAGAGCAGTCATAATTCAGGGCCAATGAACTACAATTTCTGCCAATACGCAAAATAAGTGCACTTCAAAACATTTAAAAGGCGCTGACACATTAGACATGATCTATTAGGTTCTTGAGAAATTTGATATTTTAATATATTTATTAAAATCCTCCATATTTTATAAATACGAAAATTTGTTGTTACTGATGGATCATTTACACGCAAAATTACGGAATGGATTTAAATGAAACGACAATAGTGTACCTCACACATCAGAATAAAATAGGTTATTATTGATATCGTAGAAATTATATTAAAATTGTACAAAATAGGGAACATATAATAAAAATTATCGCGTGCAAGTTGAACGGGATAGGTGGCGTGTTGAAGGTAACATTTCTATTCAAAGAGCAAACTAACTCTCTCTGCTTATATTTCTATCTTTGCCAAAACTAAAAGTACTCTATGTAGCAGTAGAAGTTAGTTTTAAATTACTTAATAGTTAAAGTGGCTAGATGGCAGTCAAAAAAGGACCATCCTTTATAGTAATTTCTCTTAAATAAGAGAGAATCAATGATGAAATTCGCTTTACTCAAATTTAATGTAAATATTCGAGCAGATACACGGAACGTACCAGCGCCTTTTTGTTACAGTAATTATCTCCAATTTGGTACAAAACGGTCCCTTTGAGCGGTACACAATAAAATAAGTGCCGATTTCACGTCCCACTTCCGGACAACAGACGCATCTCACTCATTCTCGAAACTGCATTGTCATTTCGCGAATATCACATCACTTTTGTTATTAAGACACACGGGGATATTACTTTGATCGTTCACGTCACGTTTGGTTATTGTAGTAATGGCTCCTACGAATGATGTATGTATGTGTATAATTGAAATTTCCGTCTTACGAAGAACATAAATAATTTTTAACTATCAAATAAAGAAAAGAAATAATAATAAAACAAAGAATTTTTGATTTTACTTTTAATTGATGTAAATATCATTTTTAATTCATAATTAGTTTTTATTGAAAAATAAACAGTTTGTAAAACGATTTTGGTGAAAAAGCCTTTAAATTTTTCAGGTTAAAATATTACCTTATTTATTCACGAAAAACGTAGTTTTCTATTGATGAAAGAATTTTTTACAGAAACAAAGATAGCACCGTACGACGTCACAAACACACGAACTTACCTATATATAAGAAATATTAATAAATTGTCAGTTTTAGATTTGGTCCATTGTTTTTTTTTTCGTAGCTAAAGTGCCCCGACATAATATATATCCGTATAACACACTCTAATTAGATTCCAGCGATGTATCTTTGTCGTTATTTCTGCGAATAACTTAACAAAACGTATCTGTGTCAGTCCTGAGCGTCGAGGTGAGTGGTGAAAAAATATCACCGCCTTGTCACTTGCTGTCACTTACATGTGTAATTGTCAGATGTTTGCTGTAAAAGTCCAGAAGAGCTACAAATGTTTCATACGCTGAAACAAAGGCGGTGAAAAGCGGAAATACGTAACGTCCCAACGACGTTTAATCTTTATAAGTGAGCAGATTAAAGATTAGGTATTATTTTATATAATTTGGGCTTCTTTATTAAAGAGATAACGCTATCACATATAACATACATATCTGTTAATTTTTCCAATATTTAAAACACAAAATCTCTCGTTTTTTGTCCGTCCATACATTCATATTAATAATTTGAAAGTTTAATAAAATATGACGGAGATTTTTGATGCGTTTCTGTGTCAATTATCGGTCTCTAATTGTTTGTACGGTTTTTTGAAGCAAATATTGCCAATAAACAAAAATACTTGCCTTTCATCCGTATTAGGGCCGTACGAAGCATATTCTGACGTACTAATTGGGGCGACTCAACAGACACACAGATAACACAGCGTGAAATAGTGCTTATACTATGGTTCCCTGAGTAAGGTTTTGATAGGCTATCAGATATATCATTTAAGCGGCGTAAAGCGCCGGCAACTCAATATTAAAATTATAATTAAAAAGGCTAAGTATCTTAAATATTTAAAATGTAATAAAATACAACTGTTACTATAAAATCTATTTTAAAAAGTTCGTGGATTCAAATGGATTAAGTTCGAATGTGGTTCGAATTTTAATGTGTCTCATTTAAAATAATCCAATTGTTTGATTGATAAGGTCGAAAGCCGGCCAGTGATTAAACATTACTCAGTAGTTTCACGTTTTTTGACTCTGATGGAATATTTCCGGTTTTAAAGACGAAAATTTATATGAGAATACATTTTAAAGATAAATACATTCTTTCACCTCATAAACATACTAGAGTCCTATCAACACGAAAATATTATAGTTATAAAGGATTTTATATTAATTATGCTTCGTCTTTAAAGCAAAAATTTCAATATTTAAAAATAAATTTACGATTTATTTACTAAATAGTAATTTTCATAATATTACTGAAGTTTTTGTGAAGTTAAATTAGTTCTATTACTATTATTTTCTTTTATTAAATACCACGGGCTCACAGAATACTCAGCGTTGAACGGTACTTGTGTTTCGCAGAATGAGTGAGGATATAGGACCCCCTTAAAAGTTCCGCTTAAGGACTGTGGCGTGGTTGTTCATGGGCGGTGGTGTTATCTTACCATATAGGAGACCCACCTGCTCCGTTGTCTGCTTAGAATAAAAAACTAATAGAGTCGATGGGTTTTCTTGATGGTAATAGAAGACAGATGCCCATGAACAACCGCATCACAACCCGAGTTTTGGTTGAGTTGTCAGATATTTTCGCCGCTTTCGCTATATTTAGATGAGTACCTACCACCAGTTGCCTCGCTCACCTAGCAAGACTCAGTACAAGTACAATTTGAAGCTGGTATTCTGTGAGCCCTTTGTATCATTTCGGATAAGCCGTCCAGATAAAGATCAAAGGCCGGTCGAATCTTCCAAAGACAATAAATTACAAGTTAAATTATAAATGCTATTCAGACCGGTATTGAACGTGATACCCACGACTTCACAGTTGCTTACAAAACTGCTCGCCCAGATGGTTGTTTAACGTTTATCACTGCCAACAATATTACTGTGTTCTCCATAAGCACACGGCTACTGAAATAATATTTCACATGAATATCAGTATTTTACTAATGACAAGCAGAGTTTATTTCAAAATATTCATTACGAAAACATGTCACACTAAATTTATACATGTGAGAATAAATTGACAGTGTGAAAAATAATATGAACCGCGCGCCTGACCTTGGCGTAAATGCATTTGGGGTTATTGTCTTGGCAAAATTGGGTCGAGCACGACTAATGATGTACTGACGATGACAAATGATGCGGGAGTCAGTAACCTAGGTTATTGCACTTGCATTTTGCATTGGTTAGTCCTTTCTTTCGGTAGGTCAGTATAAATATAAGCACGTACGAAAACGTAGCACGTAAATTTAAGGCTTTTTCGGGGATGCGTTATTATACGCTAATAATAACGGGCAAATATATATATTTATATTATATTTTGAAAATAGCACATATTATAAAATCCTAATGCATTTTAAATTACACTATTATGCAAATCTAACTTCTAATTACTATGTAATTTATTTGAAGATAATATTCGAGCTTATTTTTTTCAGATTAGGAAGGATAATAAATATAAACTAAATAGGTATATAGACAAAATTAATAATAATAGTTTTTTATGGTATACGGGACAGCGGAGCAGGTGGTTCTCCTACGAAGTAAAAGAATATCACCACGCATTGGTTGTGTTGACGGCTTTTTACGCCGCTTAAACCTTTCAGGTCCATAAGCTTAGCAAGACTAAATTTGCCAATACAACACAATATTTTAGTTTTAGTGGGTGTAAAATAAGAGAATATCACCAAAAAAATATAGCACGATGTATAGATTTCCTGTAATTTCAGGTATAGTATTTTTCCCTATGGTGCATGCATTAAATAAACGAAAAGTTTATTTTTTAATTGTTTTTTTAGACAAAAAACATAATAACTATATTCAAAAAAGTAAAATAAATGGTTTATTTCCAATGCGTTGTTTTTCAGAGAAGTCTGAAATTGTATTAGATCGCTATCTATATGTAAAAATTATTAATTAAATTTCATGATATATGTTGGTGATACTCGAGGATTCTAAAAGCTGAATAGATATTACTAAGATGTCAAAGAAGAGGCGCGGGTCATATTTGGTTTTACAGGGTGCAAATATATGCAATATAAATAAACGTCCGTCTGATGCGGCTGTTAAATTTATTATCCAATATAATTACTGTTTTTATACAAGTCAAAGTTTCAATGGTTCTATACAAAAACTACGGGTATACGCATATTACAAAAAAACAATAGGGACTGCCCACAGAGCTCTGAACGACTTATTTTTGGGATGGCATTCTATTGGAACTTTAAATTGAATAGACCCAATAAACAAAAGATTGCAATAAATCTTTTTAATTTGTATTGGTACCTGACCTACCACTTAGATAGCATGTGGATTTGAACTTCCGCGAGCATATTTGAACATTGTCCTCAACGGTAGTAATAAAGCATTACTTATAATACTACAAAAAATACATCTGCTATGCACCACAGGGTGACCTGTTTCCCATTAGATAATTTGCAATTTTTAACTACTTGTGCTAACATTCTGCAGTTTTGTGTAATATTATATAAATCTATACTTATCAAGTAATATAAAACACGTGATAAAATATAGTTATTTTATTTTCCGTTAAGTCCGAAACACGAAGAAAATGTGAGTTCAGCCAGAGGCCTTCGAAACTATAGAACTACTAATCTCCGACACTTATTTTTTCACGCGTCTTGTATCCGATGTCATTCCGATGCTGAGAATATAATTCATTTAATGCATGAACCAAGGACAAAGTATTATACCACCACAAGAAGGGAAATTAATAAAAAATCCATCAATTACCATATAATTAAAAAAGCATTACCTTATCTGACCCACCGCTGTGAGCGGGTCATAAATCTAATTATTTAATGCGAACTTTGATTTAGCGTCGTGCGGTCGAAATAAAATCGCATAGCCTCAAAAATCGGCAGCTTGCCAAAGTCCGTTGGACAAAAAATCCCATTCGTAATTTAAGGTTTTTGATACAAGGGCAGCGAAACGCGACGTTATAAACGCTGCACGTGGAAAGCCTAATTGCGTAGCTATATTTAACGCAGTTCAATCAAATTTAAAAATTACTTATAATTTGATACATGTAATGTCTAACACGTACCTCCAAAAGAAATACAGTAATGGTTCGAATTTTATCACGTGCTTCTAATTTTTTTATGGCATAGCGGACAACGGAGCTGGTGGGTCTTCTATATGGTAGGAAAACACCGTCGCCCATAGATAAAGTCCGCGTATTGGTTGTGTGGCCGGTGTGTTTAAGGCCAATAACCTCACTCACTCTGCGAAACACAAAACAAGTACCATTTCACGCTGAGGATTCTTTGAGCTCGTGGTATCACTTTGGACTATGCTTCAGTATGGCTATCCCACGGGAGAGTTTCATTACTAGATTTTGGTTTTTATATAATATCATTTTGTGGTTCTGTCGTTATGAAAAATTATAATATTAATAAATGTGTCATAGAATAAGTATTGAACCTGACCTTACCTAACTTTATGATGATTTTTGCATATAAATCAGCTTTTACAAAGCCTACTCGTGTGTTAACAGCCTTAATAGGTAAAAATAATAAGCCTTAACCATATATCATGGGGTGCTGTGTATTTGATTTTTCACATGTTTTGGCTTAAAGCCCCACTGCGATTGCCAACTTGAGAGATTTACTAGTGCTCACTTTATTGAAATATAAAGCCTTTATTTGCGTATATCATCTCTCTGATTTATTACTTTTTAAATATCTCTAGACGCATTTTTGTTAAGAAGTATTTATTGTCATTGAATTTGGCAACGGCCGTCATTGAAAAACTGTGGATTCATAGCTGTTACAATTTATTTCAGTTAAATTTATTCCTAAGCGAAAATAATTAATTCTCTGTTTTGTTAAAATTGAAATAATATTTACTGGATTTAAAACAAAATTCTCGCATCAAAAGTGAAATTTAGCAGACCAAAATAATATGCTAGCTCGTTGATTGAAATACATTGGAATTTCTAATAACTAGAAAGAACAATTTCAATATTATTACAATAAAAACATTGGAAATTCGCGTTTCACATAAAGAAAAACAAGATAGTATACAGAATTTTCAGATAAATCAATCAGAACCCAACGAACCATTAGAAGGCCCGGCACAGTCAAAGCCGCACAGCGTTCGGGAAAAAAACCCGGACAAATTTCGAATGCGCAACCACAATTCTCGTGGGTAAATCAATCGGCGTCGCGGGAGGCTTTTGTTCATGTTTCATTTATACATATCTGATTGTAATTAAACTGTCCGCGTGCGCGGAAAATTTTAACTTTTATATTCGCTTTTTAGATAGGATTAATGCCATAGATAAGGTCTGGAATAGGGTATAGAAAAGATAGGTGAAATAGTGAATATTGTAAATCTAACGGAAATTAAATATGTATCATAAGAAAATCTAAAGAAAATTGAAATTGATTTATTAATATGCAGTGATATACAGATATATTTTACCGTAAAGTTTAAAGTACGAGGTTCGAACCTCGGTCTGAATAAAAATTTATAATTTATTTGGTCTATGGAAGGGTATGACAGTGGAGTGGCCACGCGAATGTCTTAATATCGCACCCGTGTTAGACCCATGTTGCAAGCACATGCTGATGCACTAAGTGAGGATATTGAAGGCTCTTGAAAGCCACTTAAACGGCGTAAAAAACCAGCAACACAACCAATGCGCGGATCGTGGCGTGGTTGTACATGGACGGCAGTGTTCTCTTACCATATAGGATACCTGCTCCGTTGTCCGCTATACCATAGAAAACAGTACAGATTTTGTTTTTATTTTATATTTATAACTTTATAGTTCAATTTATTCCATTTTATTTTAAATAAATTTTATAAAATTGTATCGTTAGCGAAAATATATTACTTTTATTTAATTCATACCTTATTAAATGGCTTTATTGGTTTCTTAGAATAAAAAATCTAGAACAACTCTATATTAAGTGTCTATAAAATTGAATTTAAAGCGTAATTTACTCAAGCTTCTTAATTATTATTTTGATTTGAATTAAGATTAAGCATAGATAATCCTTTTTCCATTAAGCACACAAATTAGTAATTTAGTAGCCGTCAAGCAAGCTGTTTTATAGTCCGAAGAACCGTGTTAAGTAATTTCCACGTGAAATATAGCTTGCGTGACACTACAACTCTAAATAATAGATTAGCGCTTTCATAAAAAAGCCTTTTTCACATAGATTAAAAGTTAATTATGTAGATGAGTCAGTCGTACGATATGTAAATGGCAATGCAATATTTTCTGCTTTTGTAGCTATAAAAAAATATTTAGAAAATTTATTTCACAAATAAAACCTCTTCACGAAAGACATTCTGGGTATGAATATTGACTACCTTCACGGACAATTTGATTATGACAATATGATTTAAAATGGCCAGGTTGTTTATAAGATAGTTTCGTAGTTGATAAATTTATTATTATTAAAATAATAAAGCTTAAAAACATACAGGTGATTTGATTTTGCTCACGGCCTAGAAAGATAATTTATAAAATGTAAGGACAAAAATGAAAAATAAAACGATTTGTTATAATTTTACACGGTAGTGTTTTATTTATTTGTTATAAATCTTTTATTTTTATTTAAAAGAATGATTTATGAACAATAGTTGTAAAAACAGCTAAATAAATACCATTTTTAAAATGTTACAACATGTAAGTTGTATGAAAGCAGAAACTTATGTTATGTGCTTCTTATAATAAATAAGAATATCAAAGTTGCCAGGGGTTGTGACCCCTTAAAACGCTCTTTCATCACAGAGTAAAAAGGCACAAAGTAATCACAGTGTGCCATGTCACATCTGATTAGTCTACACTTTGCTCAATCCTACCCTATTTTATGCAAACACGTAAAAGACTGCATTTTATACTGAAAACGTTTGAACTCATTAAATGTTGTTGTTATTAGCAAAGTAGTTTTAACAGAAGACGAAACGAAATATTCGAAAATATAAGTAGAATGTTTACTATGTATACAAAGAAATCATTGCAATGTTCAACCAATTTATATATTCGGTTTGGATTCAAATTTTTTTGGATTTTTCGTCAAAAGCACGCAAAAAATTTCAATATAATTAATTGGCTTAGCCATTCAGCAACATTTCATCATTATAGGTACAAATACAATGAATGCATATACATATAGTCTTTTATACCTTTTATTATTATAAATTAATAACTTTTTTGTTGCTATGTCATCAATGTACCTATTATTTTAACACTGAAACATCATACATACCAGATTTATACTTACACAAATAAATAGAAATCGGTTAACAAAGAAACAACATTAATATTAGCTTTTATACTTATTTCATGTCTTATTTTTATAGTTTATTTCAGTTCTAAGATTACTCAGTAACTAAAATAATATTTTTTGTTCATAGACGATGACAGCGCTAAGTACCAAAAAATTCAAATTAAGAAATAATAATTTCCTTAAATATTATAAAATAATGGATTTCGTTATCAAAACAAAAACTGTTTAATAAACTTATTTAATTTAGAATTTTTTGCACTCTCAATTTATTAGACTAATAACAATGAAAAATGACAAAAAAATATATTATATTAATATAAAATAAGAATTTTAATATTCTAAAAATAAATTAAAGAAATAATAATAGATTTTTATAAAAACTATGACATATTAAAGTGGTTTATTATAAAATTAATTGTTAAGTAATTATTAAGTGGTAAATGTTTTCATAACTCATAAATTTGAGCAGACTTACTTTGGATAAAGTAGTGAAATCAAAGTGATGATAGGATATCAAAAAATATTTCGTAATTACTCTTAAGATTAAGTTTTTAAATGCACTTTTATGGCATTGCTTTTAATTATTATGTTTATTAATTAATAACAATGGCCATGAAGGCCATGCTAGTATTAAAATGCGACTTACGTTCAACATACAACCTACGAAGAGACTCTTTTCTGCGAGTCATGCCCCATTTGCACTCAAATCTGAATATTGTTGTAATGGAACACTCTTATTGTGAATTGCCATTTTGAAATGCTAAAAAACTCGAAGGAAATGTCATTTTCATTTGAATGGGTCAAACGAGGTGGTAACTGCACTAGAACGGGATCGAAACGAAAAACAATAGAACTTTATGAGGGCAATTAAACTTAACGGCTAGGAAATTAAGTTGCTATCACGCGGCGAGCGTCCGCCATTTTATTTTCGCGCGTTCCATTTTCGCGCGCTTTTGAACGTCAATTGCCTTTTAAATTCTAGGGTTATGTTATGCTAAGAGATTGTTTTTTCTTTCAATTTCATCAGGAATGCTAAGACGATTGTTTTTTTTTATTTAGAAAAACAGATTTGCGCTTTAGTGAAATTTTCGGAGTTATTAAATCACAGCGACAACAGTTTCGACATTTTGGCATGTAACTATATAATGTTCTAATAGTCACTGATACTTATAAACTCTTCTGAATTTTTTACTGTTCTGTCTCGTTTTTGGACCAACAAATGTACTTTAGGGATAAAGTGACAGCAGCCTTATGACATTGTGTCAAGTAAAGCTTTGATATGAGGGGATTATTATTAGTCATTTAAAAGTGCACTTCACTTAATAAACAGTTTATGACTAACGACAAATTTGCTGAGTCCAATGCATTTAAGCAGCGTTTAGGTATATAAAGCACGCAAAATATTAATTTGCTCTGAGACCTTGAAGGGTGTTGTGAGTCAAGGGCAGGTTTGCACTTAGCTTGTGATAATTTGAAATAATTGGATATTTAGGGAGGATATACACATCATTCATATTGCATGCATTGTTCGATTATCATGATTCTCATGATTCTTATGATGATTCAATTATGTTATGAATTTGAGTGAAAGTATTATATGGCGGTCCATATTATACTTTCACTCCAATTTCATATTTGCCATATTTCATAGGTTCAATATTTTAATTTTTTGAAATAAAGTGACGACTGAAGCGCTGCCAATAGATAAATCGACACTTGATTTTTTTCGCCTACGCACCCGCGGCTTTGCCAGTGCTAGTGGTATCCATGGATGGAGGACCGCTTACTCTAGGTGAGCCTCCTGCTCATTTGCCACCATTGTCATAAAAAAAATAAAAAAAATTGTTAGATTTATATCCTTGCTCCTATGGGGCTAAAGAAGCTTAAACATACAAAAAAAATTATAAAGCAGTGTTTAGTGTATTTCTCATAGAGCTGAGTCCTTTTTTTTATAATTATAAGATGTTTTTGTTTTATTCGATATACTATGTAATCTCATTAGTGTATAGTCGCGTTAAGATTTTACTTTAAATCTCTCAATTTTTATTTATTATAGTTTCGTTATCACTGAAAATATGTATAACCAATCTATATATGGTTAAAATAAATTAATAATTAAAGTATAAATAAATACGACCTGAAGACATTTAGAGATTAGCGCATCTAAGTGCCGGTGACGCATTTGCGAGCAAGCAGGAACTAGCAGTGTCCATGTATGGTGGACCACTTAACCTATTGGATAGATTGGACTTTTATATCGAAATTAATCAAGCTACCTAGTTTAAAAAGAAAAAATACTTTTGTATTTATATAATATTAATTAAATATTGGTTTATTTTTACGATTATTTACGATAAAAGATAACATAATTGTTCCACTTGACCATGGAACAATTATAAAATCAAAAAATATTTAGGTAGGCAAAATGAAAGAAAAGTACATAAGCGTGAATATTTCCAAAAACGTAGCATTCCCAACACATCCTTACATTGAAGGGAAAAATTAAAATATAATAAAACATTTAAGAATGCTGAAGAGAGTAAGGCACGCGGAAAATGCATATCCAAGAGACATTTTCCAAATGCGTGTATCCTGTAAGGTAAATATTTATACAGATTGTTTACGAAACGAAAATATAGACACAGTATTATCAAGCTGTATAAATATGTAAATGGGTGAAATTTATTTTATGTGCGGAGTAAATCGCTTCTCGCAAATTTTATGTTTACCCTAAGGCGACTGGCCTTAGCCCAGTCACGGCCACACCGCTCAGTGTGTTGCACTCGCCGCGTGCTCTAAGGCATAAGATGCAGACGTTTTCACATATCCAATTAGAATTATTAATGACAATAGTAGTACGTTAATAATAGTATAAAAGGTAAGTGAGAGAGTGAGAGAGCCATACCGAAGCATGTGCTGACGCACTCGGGCCGGCTAGTCCGAAGTGATACCACTTGATCACAGAATACTCAGCGTAAAACGGTTCCTTTACTGTGTTTTTCAAAGAAAATGTCGGAGGCCCTTAAAAGTGTCGCGGCGTAAAAAGCCGCCAACACAACTAATGCTTGAACTGTGGCGCTATTTTTCATGGGCGGCGGTGTTCTCTCACCCAATAGGAGATACACCTACTCCGTTGACTTCTATAGAATAAAAAAGTAGTAGAAATGGGTAATTATAAGTTTAAAAAAATAATAATAACAAATATTTGACAGAATGTTTGGAGTATTTATGTCTCCATCTATAGAATATAATATATTATATAATATAGAATAAATAATAAAAGATAATAATATAGAATATAATATATAATAGAATAAATCAAATGATCAATTATGTAGTGTAGTATAACATCAATACCGAATTCGATACTGCAAATTTAATTAAAAGTTTGAGCAGTTTTAGTTTTCAAGTACTGAGAGTATATTAAATTAATTAAAACGAGAAATTGCTTTCGCTTGAGATTTTCAACGCAACGAACGCATTAATTTCGGCGTAGTGAAGGTGAGAGCTGTATTTATAAAGGAATCGCGCTCGTGTGCGTTTTGTTTCACTTCCTGCAACGTCTTGCTCATGCGCGACATTAATAGCTCATGTTTTGCTCAAATAAGAGCAATTTGACGGATTCGCAGCCCGTTTCGTTCAAGGTCTTGCGATGATGTCCAATCACACTCGCATTGTGACCAAAGAGAATTATTTCACCACGTCAGGCGTGAATTTTGTTTTTGACATGCGCCTATTATACCAGAGATATTATGGTTGCCATGGTAACTACACAGTATTGGTAATGATACTTCGATCAGATTTTTTTAATGAAAAATCAAGAGGAAAACGAACATACCGCTCACCTAGGATAAGCGGTACATCGGCCACGGACAAAAAAAATTATGGATATCGAGAATCTTTTACAATACTTATTTAATTTTTTATCCAAGATATACACAATATCTTAACCTAACTTAAACTAACATCCGTATAAGAAGAAAATTTACTTACAAACAATCCAAAGTTTCGCTTATTAAAAGTGAAACTATTCTAAAGTTAATTGAAATTTTGAAAGTTTGTACTATAATAAAAAAACATTGTAGCAATAATAAGATTGTACACTCAATAGTTGCTTGTTTCAGGAACACTTGTTGCAAACAAAAAATATTAAAGATATTTATATTAGACAGAGATAATTAAATTACTAGTACGGAAATCTATAAATATCGTTCAGCCTTCTGTCTCCCAATTAACTAGCAACCAAACACAATAAAGTTACCAGTCGACTCACGTGAAAAACATTAATGGCCTGTCGCATACAAATTACTTATAATAAATGGATTTTTTTTTCATTGGCAAGGAGCCACGATGATTAGCTGACAATACCTCATACAGATTGATTAAATATTCATTGACATTGATTTATAATGCAAAGTATTATTACATTGGATGAGGTTTTAGAATTATAAAGATTGTTTGTATTTTTCACTCGATGGGGGTTAAATTTCATGAGCAAAAAAGTACGGTTAACTGTTCGGAATATAAATGACTTACATTTGAAACAAATAACCCCGAAAAATTCACAAGTGACTACATCATAAATTTCTCTCAAATTACACACTAACTGACTCAATACATTTATTTCAAAGTTATTATTATAATAAGGTATTATATAAATTAAAATAAATTACTAGAACTTTCAATCATCTTGATTCATTGAGATAAAGTACTATTAGTATTGAGATAATGTTACTTTATGATAGATTTGGACATTTACGTTAATATATAACAATATCATCACCCGTGGATTGCTGAAGCATATGCCGACCTATTAATTAAGCCGGCTCGTCCAAAATGATACCACGGGCACCCAGAATACTCAAACAACATCGTTGACTCGTGAAACAACACTTGTACTGTGTTTCGCTGTGTGAGTGAGGACATCAGAGGCCCTTAAAATTATACCGGTTAAGCGATGTAAAAAGCCGGCAACACAGCCATAGCCCGGATTGTGGCGCGGTTGTCCATTGGCGGCGACTTACCATAGAGGAGAGATCGGTTCCATTACCCACTATACCATAAAAAATAACTAGTATTAGTAATGTTAATCTCAGACAAAAAATATGCTCTGAAATACTGTTGGCACATCTAAATTTAGCGGTTCCATTGTCCACCTATCATGTATGGAGTATGCAAAACCATCGGTTTCCCCGTCTGACCGCAAGCTTCCCTTACTCAGTCCAAGGTCTTGAGGATCCGGCTGCGATTCGCAAAACTTTGTACCCAATACGTGAGTGTGGGAACGAGGCTCTTCCGTTTGACCACAATTGTAGGTGCATTCATGAATCATGTTAATATTAGCAATATTTCCAAGTACAGAAGACCCAACTTCGATTTTACAGGAGAAGCGTATTATGCGGGATAGCGTAAATAAAACATATGGGTACACATATTATTATGTAATAGTAGTGGACACGTCATACATAGCTCTGTCGTAACAAAACAATAAAATACAACTGTAAAAATAGTACGCCAATTTACACATACTTATAAATAATAGTCTATATATCAATATATTATAATTACTTTATTTAAAGTAATGAGAATTTTGGTGCATTGCAATTACCATATTTTCAATATAAGTTAACTTTTGTGGTGCGTCTTTGATGTAATTAAAAAAATTGTAGAGTCAAAAATCATTAACCTCGGTGATAAAATCAGAGCTGACGTCATCATGTTTAACATTATTTTAGTGTCCCTTTAGTGCCTAGTGTCCCTTTTGTGTGCTGTTAACTTTCCCAATAAGATCTTCAATTGATTGAATTTCGTCTGGGAGATATTGTCACCAATGGCGGAAAATCCATGAATACCCTAAAGTAACGATCTTGTGGTTTCACTGTATATGTTTTATATACGATCGCTATGTAGGATTATATTAGTATACCTACATACTAATTATATACGACTTTATATTAAATATTTATATAAAAAATCTGACATATATCTAACTAATGTTATATTAATGTATGTAAAAAATGTTATATATTACAAAACCAATATAAATTCTTTAAACCAATCGCAAAAGAGACCAACGATACGTACACCAAGTAAATAGAAAAAAACCATAATCAAAATATTTTGAAAATTATTAAATTATTATTAATAAACATAATACAGTCTTGGAGGTGGGCGGTGTTGAAAGTGGGTGCCGAAGACATGGAAAACAAAGGACCCTCTCTGAATCGATTTGCCACATCTAGAAAAGAAAACTAATTTTTTGTTTAATTTGAAAGTGCTCCATCGAATCTGTCATATTATGTCAATTTTTAAATGTTTAGTATACGCAAGCAAGTATAAAAATGTTAATGATAAAATTTATAACAGTAAAATGAAATAAAAAATGCATTTACGTTAAACTTTAAATTATTAGCATTAATTATAACGCGATGTGAGATATTATCGTTGTGAATTACACTCATTGCAACAAAACTTAGCAGTTTTTGGTGTCATTAACAATAAGGGTCGGACACGGTTCAGGTCACAGATTACAGAATTTTTTGTTCTAATTTGATTTCTGGAACGCTGCATTGTTTCTTTGGTAAGTCTGTCTTCACAGTGAGTTTTGAACATTTTCAATCATCACTTATTAAAGTAGGAATATATAATTATGATTAACATTAATTAATCTTTACAAATAAAAATAATATTTCAGCAACTTGGTAATTCTTAAATTTAAGTTACAATTAATAAATACTTCAGTTTTACGATCCGTGACTCATGTGTACTCCGTGACTCCGGTTTGTATCATGGAAATTAATTTTTTAATTTTAAATATTCTTTTTTTTATTTGGGATACCTATGACTGCGCATGACAGCATCGTATTGTCTTATATTATATTAATTATTTCTAAACAAGACTATAAAAGGGATAATTTAAATCTTGAATTCTATTTAAATAGATACATAGTGATATATAGTATTTCTATTTTGGCACCATAAACACTAAAAACATAATTGTATAATTTAATTTAATTAACTAAATGTCTTGGGCTACATATACAACTTACATATAATAAAAAAGATAGTTGGCCCGGCTCGTCCGAAGTGATAACACGGGCTCACAAAATACTCGGCCTGAAACGATACTGTCTTTCGCAGAGTGAATATATCGAAGGCCCTTAAGTGTCGCTAAAACAGCGTAAAAAACCGGCAACACAACCAATGCGTGAAATGTGGGCGGTTGTTGTTGGGCGGCGGTATTTTCTTACCATATAGGAGACCCATCTGCTCCGTTGTCCGCTATAGCAAAAAAAAATTAAGATGCGAAGACCCTAGTAAAGTAATATGATTTATTTGTTATTTGCACAATGACACAAGAGCTTGCCATCAGCTCTGATATGTCTTTGTTTATATAATTTATAGAAGGTTTATATTTCAGCAATAATGATGCATTTGAATATATACAATAGTTTTACAATGAATTTTCACGTTTTCCATCGTCTTTAGGAAGCCCGCCTAATCGAAAATGGTGGATTCGCAAAAATCTGCACGCTTCGCCGCGTGGGCATCACGTGTAACGACCGAGTGCTGACGAATCTGACGATATCATGGAAAAAGTACACTTAAGTACAAAAAAACAACTTATTTTTACATAATTAAAAAATTCTTGTTACACGTAATATTTAAGTTAGATTTGTGTCGGTGGTCCAAACGTCTTTTATTGTATTTGTTTTTGTGTGTGTAAGAGGGCGCTGAAAACTTGCGATAAATCACTTGTACAGACAGCCGAGAGCTGCCCCTTTTCTAAGTTACCTTTATAAATTTAGTATTTCCTAATTTTTTCTTGTATAGGCATGCTTTTCTATAAATAAAACGTTAAAATAATCCTACATCTATAGGTACATTAATTTTCGTATGATCTCCTTTGTTGGTAAGAGATTACCGACGCTTATAAATCACCACGACACCAACCATGTTTTGGTTGTGTCGCCGGTTTTTTACGCGATTTAATTAGTATAGCTTACTGGGCCTCCGGTATCCTTATTCATTTAGCGAAACACATTACAAGTACTGATTTTAATTTGTTCTAAATTACTTCTGTTTTAACACAGGCAGATAAGAATTTCATAACATTAAAGTTTTCATAGGTTTTATTTTGTTTGTTCGGTTGTTCGGTTTTCGGGACGACTGTACTGATATTTCGCAGTAATCGTCGTGGCATATCTAGAAGTCATGCAAATATTCGGCGCGATTGATACCGGCGCGATTCTGTGCAATTAGCAATTTTATTTCCACCGTTCTTTCGTATTGTACGTGATTTGAACTCATACTTTGTTTAAAGTATACTTTTACTTTAAAAATTAAATACAATTAATATTTTTGACAAGGAATTATTTAATTGAAGGACTTTGGTAAAAACGTAGTATATGTTAAATGTTATAATTATAATTTGTTAGGTCTTTGGAAGGGTTTGACAGTGGCTACGCAACTTCACACTGTCTTTTTTTATTTATTCTATAGCGGACAACGAAGCAGGTGGGTCTCCTATATGGTACGAGAACACCGCCGCCCATGAACAACCGCACCACAGTCCGCGGATTGGTTGTGTTGCCTGCTTTAAACAGCGCGTAAGCGGCACTTTTAAGGACCTCCGATATTCTGACTCACTCTGCGAAAAAAGTACAAGTACCATTTCACGCTGAGTATTCTGTGAGCCCGTGGTATCACTTCGGAC
>DWCF01003144.1:0-20746 GCA_018230265.1 Delias oraia | reverse complement strand
AGTGAACATACATATGTTGCTTATCAATGTTTATAAATATTTGCTACTTAGTAAAACTCTCGTGTTCAGTTATAGGTCTGAGAACAGAACGTAATTTATTTTTATAGCATCATATGATATTGGCAACGCGGACAACGGAGCAGGTCTCTATGGTAAAAGACCACCGCCACCTATGGACAAGCGCACCACAATACGCGTTTGTTGTGTTACCAATTTAAGCCGCTAAGCTTTACAATCAATTGAATAGTATGTAAAATAAATCCATTTGTTTATGACGGGACAACCATCAGACGTCGGCCGCTTTTCACGCCCGCATCCGCCGCTTGGTTTATACTTTATACGTCCCCATCTTGCGAGACTCGTTTGGGACCGCGACGTCCTCTCCTTTGGGTTATGCACTTTAAGGGGGAATTGCATTAATACGGTGCATGGTTTCAACACTCATCGCCGATACCTGCCAGTTATCATAATTAAATAGTATCTACGGAATTGCATCGTGTGCGAAGGATGTTTGTTATGATAAATCACAAGATTACATACAACCGCCGCTGAACTAAAGTATAGGGTTCTGTCTACCTCGTCTACCTCAGGCTCCAGATTGGGAAAACGAAGGTACCTAAACCTCGACGAAAAATTGACAAATTCAAATTGCTTGGTGTAAATAATAGCAAAATGTTTTTGTACATAATTTAATTAATTATATAGGATTATTTTGAATAAAGAGATCGGCATGTGATATAATTGAACTTGCCGAGATGTATTCGGCTAACATGTTGCGCCGCGTGCGCAGGCGCATCGGTATTGTTCGTTGCGCGTTCCACTAACCCAATTAATGGCCTATTGGCGGAATAGACTTGGCTCTCAGCTCATGCGCAGAAAAGTCACCTAAATATGAAGATGACAATTTCACTGTTCCACATGCAGTTTACTCAAATGTTTTATCAAATTAGTACCGATGATATATGCCATACAAATATGCATACAGATGAAATGGTGTTTGCGGTAAGTTGGTGAGCGCAAAGCACGAAGGGAAGTTAAGTCAGTCCAAAATTGCAGAGGAGTAATCTGTCGGGACGAAGAAATGAGACTGGACGTGACGCGCCGAAAACGCGCCGCGGCACCTCGCGTGCGCAGGAGGGCGCTCCCACGGGTTGCCGATATTTTTAGTTCGCAACCATTACTTGGCACCGACGGCCGCACTCGGCTGCGCTAGTGATCTTTCCCAAACCTTGTCGCGCTCTAAGCCCACTCCCGCGCAGCGCACGGCCAGGGCTATGACCGGAGCGGCACCCGCGGCTGCCTTGTCTTAATTCTATCGGAGTAGCCGCGAGGATGGCTCCTAAATATTCAGTGGCGTTACGTGTGATATGAGTGTGTCAGTACAATTGAACGGCTCTATACTGAAGTGCGATGGCAGGCTTGAGTACGGGCGGTAGCAGCGCGACCAGCCCGCGCCGCCAGCGGTACAACCGCGCCTCGACCACCAGCGTCACGCAGCTACTCTCCGACGGATACTCCAGCATCATCAACCGGCTCACCCGCCGCGGACCCTCCGAGAAGAGCGACGCCTCGGTGGACTCGAAACTGAGCTCGGCGCACACGCGCTACGACGATGACCTGCTCATGGCGAGCAGACAGCCCGCCATGGCCAGCGCGAGGCGCTACGAGAACAGTCGCCACCACGTCTCCCCTTACGGCTCCTACGCTGCGCTGTCGTCGTCTGCGAAGAAACTGAACGACGATCGCGCATACAATTACCTGGGTGCTGCTAAGACGCGCGTCCACACGTCTCCCTTGCACGCCGCGTCCGGCTTCAGCGCCCTGGGGCGCAGTGACTCATTTCGCCGAGCGCACTTGAAAGACAAAGCATCGCCGCTTGCGAAACGGTACCCGCTCAAAGAGACTAACAACAATATCGATAGCACCATCGTATTGGGCACCACTCGCAGCCGATTGGAAGACAAGTACTCATCCGTTCTGGACAAGATCGCCGTCATGAAGAAGGAGAGGGCGAGGAAGGAGAAAGAGGATCGCGAGAAGACTCTGGAACCGGAGCCCTCGCTCTCTAGGGGGCTGATGCGAAGCTTTACCACGGCCGTGTTCGGTGAGGGCTCCTTCAGAAGGCCCCACAACTACTCGAGGGAAAAGACAAGAGACAAGACGCCGTACCGCAACACGACCGATCGCCGCCTCTCCTCGCACCACAAGAGCGATCGCAGCGACGCGCGGAACGGCGACGCGAACAGTAGGGACTTGAACTTTGTAAAGGATCGAAACAGCGTGTACCGTAAGCACCAGCGGAGGTCCCTCCGCGCCGAGAAGAGCGAGAGCGGTCGAAAAACGAGCAAACTGTCCCTGCACCCCATCGACCTGAGCTTGCAGAGCGGGGCCCGCGACCTGGTCTCGCCGCTGCAGCAGGTGCGCCGCGATGCCAAAGCGAACGTCGCCAAAACGCCCGCCTCCTCTCCCGCGAAGGACAGGCCATTCGAAGGACAGCAACAAGTTTATTATCCGTCCAGCGACGAGGACGACGACAAAACGCCGGTCGGCGATCAGATACTCAACGAGCGCGAGACCCGGCGCAAGGAGATCCAGAGCCTGATCATGAAGTACGCGCACTTGGACGAGGTGTACGGCCGCATCACGGCCAAGGAGGCGAACGGTTTGGCCGCCGCTTCCACCAAGTTCAAGCAGCCGGCGCCCATAGGTATCGGCGACGTCGTCGCGCTGCCACCCGAGCTGCGGAGTCGCCAGCGGGCGCAGCGGCCTCGCCACCTCACGCGCCAAGCGGCCACGCCGCCTGTAAGCACCAGCCGATCGCCTTGGCCTCGAGTGCCGCTAACGCTTGCCTCCCGGCCATCCTGGACGCTCTCCTTCGTTTCGGTGCACTAACGAGTGCCTTAATAAATTAACATTGACATTCGCTTGCTAGTCCAAATAATAGTAGTAGTATTATCCATTTGCAATTAATGCAGGCTAGGAAAACGCACGAGGATGATGGGAACAGTGGCGGCGTTACTCGCTCCGTTGACGGTTTTACTATTGAACGATGTTTTACGCTGCAGTTACGCTGTTAGGTCATAGCAATTACTAATCGCATCTTTGTATGTACATGATATATCCATATTTAACACGGCCTCGTGTTGAGTTGAGTGTGAGTAAATGTGAATGCCATCGGGTGGACACCGGCTTCCCAAGTGCGAGACGGGCGGCAGAGACGAATGCCAGAGTGTGTGCTCCGCCTTTCTGCCTCTCCCTCTTCCTCTCTAGCCATCCCTCGCCCGCGATCCCCTCGGGGCGAGCCGCATCGGCCCACCCGTCCGCTCTAACAGCATGTACGACACTCAATACCAAATGTCGCTTGTCTGACGGGCAACCGCTCCCTTGTTTGATTACTGGGTACAACTCTACTCGGGTCGTGACGCGTGGCGCTCCCCGCTGGCTCCCCGCTGTTGGCACCGTTGGCGTCTGCGCGCTGCTCGCTGCGGCCTCGACTCGGCCCGCGGCGTGATGGGCGGCGGCGCTTGCAGAGCTCCCGCGCGCGCTCCTCCGTCAAGGACGACAAGGACGGACACCTCGTCTACTGGCCCGGATATGTCATGGGAGCAAGATGTTCGTGTCCACAACATACTATGACCGGCTTTATGTATCGTAACACCTCACACACGCACACGACACACACGCACACACACACGCACACTATACACTTGTTCAACTTATCCTGTCGCTATTGCAGGGAGATTCTTAAAACACTACACAAGCCATTATACCTTTCGACTCGTGATCGAGCCCATGCTGTCTCAGCTTTGATTTTAAACAGTCACATATTTTTAAATACGATACAAGTCATGTTAGAGGAGACAACATTGGTTTGCAGATGATGTGTTATTGTATCTTTTTGTTTCTCCAGATTTCTGTGTACGCGCTCGTAACCAATGCGGAATCTCTATCATGACTTTGTTCAAGTGGCGTGTAATAATTGGTCGTGATGATTCATTTCAGACAAAATCATCGACACGCTCGGCGAGGGCACATTCGGCAAGGTCGTCGAGGTGAAGGACTTGGAGATGTGAGTACACCTTCCCTCCTCTGCGCCACTGGCCTCCGAGGCCTTTGGACCGTGATCTGGCGCGCCACGGGCTCATACAATACTAGCTTGAAATGACGCGCTGTTTCGCTGATCGAATGAGGATATTGGAGGTCCGTCAAGCTTAACTTGTCGTTTAAGCGGCGCGGTTGTCCTTGAGCGGGAATGCGCAAATATTATAATTTTACAATGTCTGATTTAAAGCGCAGGCAGCGTTTTCCCAGAAAGAGTCGACTGATGATGAAACGGTATCACATATTTGCCACTCATTAATTATTATCACTCGGAAAACGAACAGATCCAAGATAAATTTTAAAATGTCACCATTATCACCGCGAACACAAACGATTCGCATTTAAACGGAAAATTTACTGTCGATGTTGAGTTTCAGAACGTTTTGGTACTTTGTAGGTCCACGAGCGAGATAATCAGCAGCTTTTATTACCGGTTATATAACAGATGCTTTACCTTTATGATTTTGGAAACCTTTTAAGTCACACATTACTGGGCGGCGCAGCTGCGATCCGAGACACGAGCCGTGCGGAAACAATTAGTGTTAATTTTTAAAATGCCTTCAATTATTAAATCACAAACTCAAATCAAACGCAACTTGCCTTTCTGTTACCTGAATAAGAGATAATAGTTAGATCGCACTATGAAGTAGCAGAGTTCTTAAACGATGCGAAACTATTTTTTTGCCGGCAACACTACCTGTGGCCCTACAAGAGCTAAGGGTGTCCATGGGCAAAGAACCGCTTATCCTAGGTGAGTCTCCTGCTCGTTTGCCACAGTTTCCATAAAGAAATACATCCGCTTGGGATTTGGACATAAATTCTTCCGGCTCCTGATAATTTTTGTACTCGTAAACTCGCTTAATCGTAAGAATTAAGAAAAGCCCGCCTGAGTTTAACGGGTCGTCACAGATCGGATTGTGTTCATAAGCTTAACATAGTTAGTTAAGTATGTAATTAGTTAAGAGTCTGTAATTTTAAGTTACTATGGCGTGCATAATGATGTGCATATGCGGTTTCTTGTGACATTGTTTATTTATTAATTTATGTATTCAAGAGTCAGGCGCAATGTACAGTTAATGTGTCGATAAAATGATAGTGCAAAGTCCTTCCTGCGGCTGCTAATGAACGAACAATAACGCGTATAACGAATGTTTCCTCTCCCTGCCGATTGTGATTGCCTCTAATGTCGAACAAAAACTTCTTCGCAGCATTTGTGTGTATCTCATTTGTTGCCAATACTCTGTTTTAGAACGGGTTTAATAATAGATTGGTGACGTCATTGTTTACAGTGTTATTTGCATTTTCAGGGAACACAGAATGGCACTAAAGATTATCAAGAATGTCGAGAAGTATAGAGAGGCTGCGAAACTAGAGATCAATGTATTGGAGAAGTTGGCTGACATCGATCCCGACTGTAAGAAGTGAGTAGTGCTTCTCTACCGCGTCTCCTGTTTCTAGTGACAGGGATGTAAAATGCTTACAATAACCGAAAAATTTGAACGCATTGAAAATGGCTACCATTAAGACAAGACCAAGACAGTTTCTGATTTTACTTGCAATTGTTGTAACCATGACCTGCCTTTGCATAATGTATCAATTAAAAGAAAATTTCTTGTAAGCAGACATCCATTTTTGAAGCCTAATAAAGAACTGGCCGCCCTAGGTCCAGGTAGCAGGGGAATCCTTGCCGAGTCCAGACACCGTTTGGTCGATTGTCCGAGAGCGAGGCAGCGTCGTCGGCGAATGTGGCAATATTTGACCTTGCACGTCTATATGCGACGTGACGGTCGCTGGCGCCGCGCCAACCGACGAGTTGTCAACGAAAACACAAAAATACCGAGCGACATTCGCGAGGAATTTTATATTAATCGCAATTAACCTGATCGCATAGCCTTGTAACGGAATCGGCGGTGCGCGATTCGCTACTCGTCTGCGAGGCCGCGCCTCTGCCTTCAGTTGCTCTCAATCTTTGTAATAATGATGAAGGGACCTGCCAAATCCGTTAATCGATGCGCTACCGATGACCTATATTTTATTCAGGATGGTGTATTGATTAGTTAGTTACATACATAGTAAGTTGTTTTTCTCTATTTTCAGCCTGTGCGTGAAAATGCTGGACTGGTTCGAATACCACGGACACATGTGCATCGCGTTCGAGATGCTCGGACAGAGCGTGTTTGATTTCCTGGTGAGGTGTACTCGCCTTTTATTCTTATACTGATAGCCCTATTGTGTGTAACGCTTTCACTGATAAAACGTTGAGCCGAATTGAATAACATTGGGCAATGAGAAGAAACATCCGCGCAGGAATACAGCCGATAACAGCCGACCAAAGCGTTGCTTTGTTACGTGAATGACGCCATGTTCGTATTGCACAGGAAATACACCAAAAATACCGCGGGAATTCCACTTGTGTTAGTTTATTGTTGATAGTTTAAATGCTAGTTTGGGCTGGATGAATTCGTTTGCGTTGAAGAAGATTGCTTCAGCGCCACCCCATGTCGCCGGATATTCAGGGTTCAAATCCCGGCGAATCACAGAGACCCGGCTAGGGTTGGTGGATGCTTAAAAACTAGCAATAGTGAACATTTCTATTATTGAGCGTGTTTTCTAAATGTGCTATTGAAATGCTTGCAGAAAGACAACGGCTACCAGCCTTACCCTCTGGAGCAGGTCAGGCACATCGCGTACCAGCTCATATACAGCGTGCTGTTTCTGCACGAGAACAAACTGACGCACACGGATCTCAAGCCCGAGAATATTCTGTTCGTCGACAGCGACTACGAGGTCGTCTCTGTATATAGTAGTTCTAAGAAGGTTGGTATCGGCTATATGTGTTCATGCAAAGGCGAAAAGTACAAGGGTAGCATTTTTGATGGAAACGGTGGGAAACAATCCGGACGCTCACCCAGGATGAGCGGTCCTCCGCCCATGGACATGGATGCGGGTGCGGTGTTTATTTTTTAAATAAATTTCCATTTATTTCGAAAGTTTTAATATGGTTTATTAAGGCAAATTATATAAATTAACTGCTGTCACTATGCCTAACCTTTGAAGGTGTGTTAATTATCTAAAGTCAACTTCTAAAAATAACAATATAAGTAAAGATAAAATCTTTCGGGCAACTCCTATTAGTCAGGATAATTCTTTTCCTAATATTCTTTCAGAAGCATGAGCTGCGTCGCGTGAAGCGCAGCGACGTGCGGCTGATTGACTTCGGCAGCGCCACCTTCGATCACGAACACCACAGCACCATTGTCTCCACGAGGCACTACCGGGCGCCGGAGGTCATCCTTGGTGAGTAACTTTTTTTTGGAATGGCTTTCTGCTGCCTGCTATATATATATATATATATATATCTGGGAGGAGCCCGAAGCTCGCCGTGCTCGCCTAATGCTCATGAATGCTCATGATGCCCGCATGAATCTCACCGGAGTGAGTTTGGCGACATAATTAGGGGTCCACTTCCGTTTCCGTCGGAGGTGGTTGTTAGGGCAGTCCCTACACAAACCCTACAATCTGCATTTATGTTATTTTTCCTCGGGAGGCTATCAGCTTTTTTTCTATTGTGGTTTGATCATCTGGATTGTGTAGTAAAAAAAATTTTTTTTGTGGAAACAGTTGCTATTAAACTGGTGGATCCGGATAAGTACAAATTATTCTGTCTAAAACCGAAGGGGCTAAAAGTTTATTTTTTACATTTCAAACACATGTGGTAGGTGACGTCGTAGGTTTTTTATGAAAGCAGGGAGACAAACGAGCAGGATGGTCCGCCGCCCATGGACATGCCAGCGCCTGCTAGGCCGCGGCTGCTTTGCCGGCATAATCAGAGTTTAATAATGACGTGCCAAATATTCGCTTCCAGAGCTAGGTTGGTCCCAGCCGTGCGACGTGTGGTCCATCGGGTGCATAATGTTCGAGCTGCACCTGGGCATCACGCTCTTCCAAACACACGACAATCGGGAGCATCTCGCCATGATGGAGCGGATCCTCGGACCCATCCCCTACAGGTGATTGATACCTGCTGTTGAATTTCGTCTGAATGTCGTTCATCGCCGCGCATCACCTCTGTCTGAATAAGCTGCCAGCAGGGCTATTTCCAAACCAACGTTACAGAGAGTCACCGACTCTTAATAGACACACCTAGATTGTAAAAATAGCATATTATTATATTTCACTTGGCCAGAGAATATAGTTGGCAGCGAAGTGGAAAATATATTGTAAACTTATAAGACCGAATGCACTTTTCAGAATGGCGAGAAAAACGCGAACAAAATACTTCTACCACGGCAAATTAGATTGGGATGAAAAGTCGTCAGCGGGCAGATACGTCAGAGATAATTGCAAACCCCTATTAGTAAGTTGCCCTAATAAATAAAACTCAAAAGCATTTGTTCGAACAGGCCCCATAATGGGCACTTTTGCAGGTCCATTTATAATAGTGAAGCTCCCATTCAATCCAAGAAAGATATATCTCTACGAGAAGAATCGTCAAGAAACTCATAGGGTTTCATTTTTTTATGGCCAAATTTAGAATAGTTCTTATTCATTTATAAATTTCAAGATTCACGATCGCATCTGAAACTCAATTTTATATATACCTACTTCCGTATTATTATATACTGTATAATATCTTATACTTTCATCTTTGTGTATAAATAAATGAAATTGGTGTGAATCTTACGATAGTAATGGATGCATGCAATCCAATTGATATTGAGAGTCTCGTATCGAGTTCAAACCCCGGTGTGTACAATTATTATAATTTATTCAGTCTCTGTAAAGGCTTGACGACGAGGCTCTTAACACTGTCGCAGCCCTGGGTGAATCATACTGAAGTATATGCTATGCACTAATTGGGCCGAATCGTCCGAAGTGATACCACGGGTTCACAGAATACTATGGATTTCGGTGGCCCTTATAAATGCCGCGGTCGGTGATGGGCCGTGGTGTTCTCTTACCATATAGGAGACCCTCCTGCTCCGTTCTTTGCTATACCATAAATAAAATACTTGCAGAGGTACATGGCGAACACCAGCGAGGAGCACCGGCAGTTGTTCGAGTTGATCGGGCGGATGCTAGAGTACGAGCCCAGCCAGAGGATTACCCTCAGAGAGGCCCTCAGCCACCCTTTCTTCAGCAAACTGCCGCCGCACCAGAGGCTAGGTGACGCACCTTCTTCTCAAATAACTAATCTAATTAAGTTGTATTTTATTCAAATTCCAATAAATTAGACTAGGGCTGTATATGCTTCAGATGTAGGCACTTATTGCACACTTTAAGCTAACACACTTAACACTTAAGCTCTTGTGTTAAAAAAAATGATTAGGGATTGTGACATATTACTATTGTATAAGTTTGGTTAGAATTTAGAAAAAATAACTCGACTTACTGGAAGTGGCGATTCATCGTGAGTGATACTGAATTGTTTGTTATAGGCCAGCCGTCGTTTACGCGAGCGGCGTATCTTAGGTATCGCAAAGCGCTTCCGGCTTCCCTATGAAGCAACACATCGTGTGACATGCCTCTTAGTGTTCTATTAACTTGAATATGGTTACTCCTACCAGTTGTATTTGAAATGGCATTCTTTTATACGACCAACTTAACTGTGCCATCGCCGACGCCTTGGAGGGTTTTGGACGCGTAACGGTGTATATTGCTTTTTAAATGTACATTTTAAGAAAAGTGATAATTTAGTGAGACGTAATTGATCGTTAAGTAGTCAAAAGTATCTAACAAGTGTTTCGCCATTCTACTTGAGAATACAGTTTAAAGTTGTAAGTTGGAAATAAAAGTTACAAAAGTTTGGAATGTCCGAAACACAGTTTTGCCGAATAATTGAGAAGTTGAGTGGCGACACAGTCTAAGTTGGTCGGAGTTGCTGATATGTTGTTTTGTCGACTTTTCGCAAGAGTTAAAGTATTCAAAGTTGGATAAGATATTGAATAATAAAAGTTGGGAATTTCTTAAAATTAAAGTTATCATTGAAACTTGTGTTGTCAGTGTGGCTATATTTGAGCTTAAAGAGCTTATTTCGATTTAACCAGTTTTTTCCATTTTATCTGTACTTTACGCACTTAATTCCGCATGAATTTCGTTATTAACAACCAATACTTTGACCCTCGCTGTGGAAGTAATTTCCTTTAATTATGTGTACAGTTGATGTCTAGGTGATCAGTTGTGTGTCTTTAGATCTAAATAATTACTGAGATTGACATGTCCTGTTTTTTTTTTGTTACTCTGGATTCAATACAATGAATATAAGTCAGACGTTTTATAAAAAAGAATGTATCGTTTTTAAATGTCAACTTTGATCCTTGCCACACATTTCGATATAATTTCCTTTGTATTGTTTCGTGATTTTAGTCTTAATAAGATTGCAACGCACGAACTCCATTTGGAGAGGTATAGGCATCTCTACAGCGTCCTAAGCTGTATTAAACGCGAGATCTTATGTCTGAATGAGTAATGCTTAGACGTATTTCTTTTTAAAATACATGTATCGATAAACTATTGATTGTTTTCAGGCAATGACCGTGTGCGTTGCAACGGGGAAGGCTCCGCTTCGCGTGAGCGATCCCACTCGCTGAGCAGGTGAGGCGCGCGTGTCCCCGCTCGACCCGAAGTGAGCGAGTGACGGCATCCGGAGTGACTTCACTTCCGAATCGAGAAGCAGGGCCGCCGGGGCCTCGATGTATATAGACTTGTACATTTTGAAGTGATGTGCTATTATAATATTCTAGAACATTGATTTTAGGTAATTTTTTGTTGTGATCAAGTACTTCTCTTTGTATTTATAAATGAATTAAAGACTGTTGGTCTCTCATTGTGTTGCATTTTTATACTCTGGCCACGTGCTTCGCAGCAGGTGGACTACAGACGCGTTTGGCAATGCTGCATCAGCATTTATTCATTAGCTTTCAACAATAGGTTTAAATATTTATGGTATATATATCGAATTAAAACCTCAATTTATGTAATATAAATATGCTATAACGTATGAAGCTGACTTAAACGAGGTTTAGCGGCTATAACTCATTTTTAGATAATGTGGGTTTAGCTAGCTCTGATAGAAATATAGGCCTTAATAATAAATTATTTTTTTCAAACTAAAGCATTACTGATTGAATGACGCAATTATTATAATAAATATAGTTAGTTCATTCAAATTCTCAAAAATTTTGTTCCTCAACATAAATATATATATTTAAAATTGTAGGCAAAAATTAAATGGTAATAACAATTGCTTATAAATTTTATTTAATAAAAATTTTCAAATACATTATTTGCAGTCATTAATTAAAATAAATATCTCTAACAATTAGCAAATAAATTTGGTTTCACCGAAGTTCAGTTACATTTTACATACACAATTATTACCAACAATTCAAGTTCTCTGTCAATAATAATACTTGGAATGTACCACTTTCCAAAGACTCGACGCTGCTATCCATATCACAGTAAAAATCATTTACTAAACGCCTAATCGACTTAAGTACCGCCTTCATTTTCTATGAAAACGAGTCCGAATATGGCTTGATAAAGTAAACTTTGCTAACGAATTTTTTTATAATCGACAAACATTGGTATTTAACGATTTCATCGGTGCCGTGCGGCGTAGTGACAAGCATGCTTGGACGTTTTTCTTGAATTCAATTTTTCATAGCGAAATCGATATCTCGTTTTGGATAACGTAAATCAAAGTCGTAAGATATTGAACTAATGAAATAATAAATAACTATGTTTACGAGTCATGTAAATCATAAAAATACATGAAATCATTTTCAACAAAAACAAAACATTCATAATAGTTAAAGTATATGAAAATGTGAGCAACGACAAGAGAGCTGTCTGCAGCCCTAAACCTCGTCAGTTCTCTCGCAACGAATCCGGACAGATCGCATAGTCTATGTGTAAGCTGTAGGTGGGGCGGGTTACATCTGCTGCACGTGCGGCTCCTCGAGGGGCCAGTTGTAGATGGGCGGCACCGCGGGCGAGTACCGCACGTCGTACATCTGGGCGCGGATGAATGCCTCCGTGTCTACGGGCTGCGGCTGCACCGACGCTTTTCCTGCAATCACATTAAGTTTGTGTAAAAAGCCTTTATGATTAGCTATTTAAACAGAACACAGAAAACTCTTCTTTCGTTAAATGATACACATGCTCGTTCTCTCGCTACAAAATCCGCATTCATAGTCGCAAAATATGAAATAAGTAGACGACTGGTTAACGCATACTATTGTGTTAATGATTTTGTAAATGACGTCACGCCTTTGAAGTATCTCACGGAAGCAAAAAAATTACACCACTGAGTTTGTTTCGCCGGTCCTTCTCAGTGGGCTTAGCTTGGAACCAGTGGTATACCGACGAGCTGCATTTTTGTATTTATGTTGAAAAAAAATGTTTTATTTCATTACATTACACAATTCCATATATTCGCAAACACTCACTTTTGTCCAATTTACTTTCATTGAACCTAAAAATCCGCGGTTAGGTGGCGGGAGCCCGGAGATTCTGTCATACAGTACTAGTGCAGACTCCGGCTCTCCCAAAATTTGCCATTCATATTTATGATACGCGTTGCTAATGAACACACTTTCATAGTACCTAAATGTATGGGAGCGAATGTTTGCGCTTCATTCGACGCGCCCAATGGACGCTACACTTAAATCATTTTCGAAACATATTCTTGAATGGTATTGCTGTTTTAAATAAGCTTTAGGTTTTAAATTGAAACCAGACGTCATTGAAAAGGATCATGAATTCAGAGTAATTTGCCATCCACATCTCATTTGAGTATCTTACCAGTCTTGTAGGCGTGCTCTACGATTTTCTTGGCGATTTTCACCGAACAGTCCTGGATGTGCCGGAGTGGTGGGTAAAGGCTGCCGTGCTGCAAGTCGTCGTCTGACACTATCTCGGCGAGGGCCTTCACATTCAGAGAATAACCGTTTTCATTGCTCAACATTACGCATGTCATAGCATAATAATATAATATAAGCATATTCTAGGTTCCAACAAATGGTTAGATATTCTGGGATTCCAGAAAGGGCCCTCAATCAATCATTTTTATTACCAAAACCTTGCTTAACTTGAAACAATGCCTTAGGCATTCTGTAACTATCTATATATACGCTATATGTAATAAATGTATAAAAAAGTTTGTTTCCTTGTAAAGTTCAATCAATTTGAAAGTTACCTCTGCAGCGAGCAGCATGAAGTCCTCGGAAATGTCGATGATACCAGCTGTGATGATGCCAAGCGCGAGTCCGGGGAATATGTAGGAGTTGTTCCCTTGTCCCGGACGGAGGACGCGGCCGTCCTTGGCGCGGTATTCCGGGAACGGGGAACCGGACGCAAAGATCGCGCGGTCCTAAAACACAAGAGCTTTAGATATTTATTCAAAGTTAAGACATCGATTTGACCATATTTATTCGATTACTAAAAAAATATAGTATTATGAAAAAAATCTTATTTAAAAAGAAGTCTTTCCTAGTTCTACGTATAATAGGCAGTCCCAACAACTGCACTCACATCCGTGTTGGAGTAGGCGGCCTCCGCCGTGCACTCCGCTTTGCTGGTGGGGTTGGACAGAGCGAAGATCACCGGCTTCTCGTTGTTCTCGCCCATGGTGCGCAGGATTTCCGGCGTGAACGCGCCACCAATTGCCGCGGCGCCTGAAATATATTAACCTCTATATAAAAATTTATCTTTTGCCGATCTCATTGTGAAGCATGCCTCAAAACGGCTCTCACTTCGTCGGTTGTTTCACCGCAAATGAGATGGTATAACCAACTGACCAATGAGCACGGACGGCTTTGCCAGGGTGACCACCTCGGCCAGCGTGCGCACGGGCGCATGCTCCTTGGCGAATCTCTCTTTGTGCTCGTTGAGCCCTCCTTCGGGCCGGTTCTTCACGATGAGCCCCTTCGAGTCCACCATCCAGATGCGACCGCGGGCAGCCGCCTCGTCCGTGCCCTCCGCCTTCATCGCCATCACGCACAGCTCCGCAATGCCAAGCGACGCCTGAAGTTAAATAATTTCAAACATCTTATCAATCCCATGTTTTCCATATAACCCTTATGTGTATCGACGTAATAATTACACAAAATATACACTGAAAAATTCTGCCTCGGTTATTTTCAAGTCAATGTGAATCTCGCTATGGAGCAACTAACCTCTCCGGCGCCCTGGAAGACGATCACGTTATCCGAGAGCTTCTTGCCGGTGAGGCGCAGGCTGGCGAGCAAGCCAGCCACCGCCACCGCAGCCGTGCCCTGAATGTCGTCATTGAACGTGCAGTATCTGAAACGGCCGTCATTCCCGGTGAAGCTACGCGACGGCCCGACGGAGCGTCGGCGAATAGGGCCGGCACACTCACTTGCCACGGTACTTCTCGAGCAGGCGGAAGGCGTTGGCGTTTCCGAAGTCTTCGAACTGAATGAGGCAATTCTGACCGAAGCGGCGCACCACAGCACGCATGAACTCCTCTACGAACTCGTCGTAGGCAGCGCCGCGAACGCGCCTCTGCTTCAGCCCGATGTACAGCGGGTCGTCCAGCATCGTTTGCGTGTTCGTGCCCACGTCTGCCTCACAATCACAATCACTTGTATACATGAGACACTAATATTATTTTACATTAAAACAAACTTTATTTGAATCTTTGCCAACAAGTAACGACAACATACGTTTATTTTCTAATTTGACAACGTACTGCAGATCCGGTTAATCATCACGAAATTAACATTTGATACTCAAAGGAATCTTTGTATAATTTCTTTACATATTATGTAAATAAAGTTGATTAACGTTATTTAATTAATTTTATTTAAAGTGGTATTGGATTTCTTGTTCTATGTTTTTAGCGGTTTGAATTGTCATTGTTTCTTTCTAATTTCTGTAATGTTTTAAGAGTTTGTATAAAAAAAAACAAAATAAGTAAAATAAAAGCTTCAAATATATCACGCTTATTTCTTTTAGGACTGGATAGAAAAGGAATATAAATTCATAAACCCTATTTTTTCTGGATTTAGCGGACAATGGAGCAGGTGGTTTTCCAATATGGTTCTCGAACACCGCCGCTCATGGACAATTGTGCCACAGTCCGCGCATTGGTTGTATTACCGGCATTTTACGCTGCTTAAATGGCATTTTTAAGAGACTATATCCACTCTTACTCAGGGAAACACAGTACAAGTACCATTTCAACTACTATCATTTGATACGCTTCTGTGGCATATTTCATTCCTATCTGACGATATTTCTGTATATTTGAGTCTTCGAGT
Source organism: Delias oraia (assembly GCA_018230265.1). Lineage (NCBI taxonomy): Eukaryota > Metazoa > Arthropoda > Insecta > Lepidoptera > Pieridae > Delias > Delias oraia. The sequence continues at coordinate 5,360 of DWCF01003144.1, read as the reverse complement.
TGCAGGTTAACATAACGTCTAGCAGAGAGAGTGGAGGCCCAAGGAGAAGACCACTCACCGAGCGTGATAGGCAGGCACTGGTGCGGCTTTATGCCAGCCAGCGCCGTGTACAGAGCCAACTTGCCCACAGGAATGCCCATGCCACACGCGCCCAAGTCACCCAATCCCAGGATACGCTCGCCGTCTGTCACCACGATGGCTCGCACGTCTGTTTCTGGCCTGCAACACATTTACTCGATATTCGTCTCACTATTAAGTTGTTCCTTTGTGAGTAGAGTGTCAGTCGAGAATCAGATTACATTGAGAAATGGACTAAGCTTTATTATTTGAACAAAATAACAGCTAATTACTGGAAAGATTCTATTATGTCAGTTTTCATTTTAATATTTTAAACTGTTAAAGTTTAACTGGAAATAGTTTAACAATTCACTTTTTAGATTGTAATTCTTGATGGACGCAAAATTATAAAAAAGTTTTTGAAGACCGCTAAGATGAATTTCAATTTGACGTTTAAAAACTCTCTATTTTACGTAATAAATATGTAAAATTAAGATATTTAAGACATGATGTTATGTCAACTCAAGGCAGTAACAATAAACAGTCTAGGAAGTGCCATTTGAGAATTTAATTGGCAACTCGTTTACGAAAATCACGCGACCTCGAAGTTAGATACAGTGAATCGTGTATTTCTTATTTGCTCTTAGACCCATTTTGTACAAATATCCATTGTACATATACAAACAATTTGATACAGAGATTAAGTCAAAACATACAGGACGCTATTATATTATGGTTTTCATCACCATGTATGACCACTTAGAAGAGATAAAACTTGGAAAAATCAAAAGCCAACACAGAGATTTAATGGTCAGGCTAAAAATATTTCTTTCTGCCGCTCACCTTTATCTGATGTTAGCCAAAATACTTAATCGGAAGAGTCGTCTTGAGAATAAATTGTTAACAATTCGTTATAGGTATTTGAACCAAGAGCGTATTAAGAAGACAGAGGATCAAACAAAAAAAAATCAATGCATTTAGTTCAATAATTGAAGCTTAAGTCTGCTAGACTTCTGTATGAAAATCTTAATTTCTACTTAAACTGGGTCACACGATTGCTGCAGAATCTCACATCAAAGGCCAACAAAAGCGGCTCTGAAGATGATCGCCAATTTGCACTTCAAAAGCATTGCGTATAATCATTATAATCATTGCGTATTAATAAAGCAACGATGTTTTGCCACAAATGTCCTCAAAGACGGTAAAAATAAGGATTTAGTTTCTTATATGACTTAAAACAAAAAATATATATATTTCTGAATTGATTTTTTTAAGATAAAAGTCCAAAATCTATATGAAAATGAAAAATATACATGAAATATAGATTTTCATTTATAGATCACACTTATGGATCTTATATATCTTATATATATAGATACTTTATAGATCACATTTTATAGATCACATTGTCACCTAGGAACGTCATAAAAATAAAAAAGTTACAGACTGTTTACAAATACACCCAGATCCGATTAGAACAGTCAAGAATCTCAACCGCATTAAAAAGAAATTATTAATGCTACACGTTTTTTACTTTCAAATGCCAGTTTGTATTTGTGACACCGCCGCTAAAGCACACGTGCCTCGTTCATACGCAAAAGCAGCTCACCAGTTCTTTAAAATGTCGTAGATATGGCCCTTGTCGTGGATCGTGATGAACAGCCCCCGCGGCCGGCGGTAGACCAGCCCATACTTCTGGCAGGCGAGGCCCACCGTGGGCGTGTACACTATGGGCATCATGTCCGCCACGTTCTCGCCCACAAAGCGATAGAACAGGTGCTCGTTCCGGTCCTGAACAGAAAGGGCTCAAATAGTAGACGAACGAATTCAATTAAACGAGATTTAACTACATATATCTTATAGCAAATTTCTACATGATCACAGCGAAAATTAATATTGCTTTGACTAAATTGAGAGAATTTGTTAAAGTTATGATATTTACTTCACTGCATTAAAATTTAACAAATCTTGTGAAATACTAGTTTCATAAGATTTAATTGTAGATTAAATTGTAACGATTTTTCCTTAATCCAGTAGTACTATCGGCAGATAAATTAAAGTAGGATCTCACCAGTAGTCCCATGAGATAGATGTACTTGTTGAGGGGGTCTTCGTACCTCTCAATCGAGAGCTTGCACAGGTTCACCTGCTCCTCTTGGGACTTGACCCGCGGGGGCAAGAGGCCGTGGATGCCCATCACCTGCCGCTCCTCGATAGAGAACGCCATCCCCTGCAATATTGAAAAAACTTTAATTACTCAAAAATTTGTTTAAATTAATATCACTACTAACTGTAAGCTATCTTTAAATGAACATAATTATAACAATAATCGTTGTATTATACTTTTTCAACTCTAACTAGAGTTTGTAGTTTTTATTTTAAATAAATCAATCTTAACCATGAATCATTACGTTTATCTGAGTAGCAAATTTATCATCAGCAGCTAATAATATTAAAATATTTAGAATCTTTCTAGTCTAGGCCGGTGCGTGACGTTGCACTCAATACAATATAAACAAGGCATCTGTGTGACAAGAATGTTTTCGCATTTTTACAAATTTTAGTTTAAACACTCAATTATTCAGCAGTTTTCCTTTCTGACGTATGAATAACTACCATTTTGTCCTCGTTGTATTCAACGAAGCGTTGTAATATAAATTGTAATATCTATAATACGTTTTCCTTTGTTAAAATATGCACATAAGAGGAAATTTATTTTCTCTCTCTGTGCTCGTTCTCTCTACTCTTTTCGGAGAAAACAAACTGTTTTTTGATTTGAACCGACCAACTGTGAACAAATTTTCGTGTCCTTGAACGTAGCATGTCTCGTGCGTACGAGACCGTGTCTCGCGGAAGTGCTCAGCTGTTCGTGACGTCATCAAGGTGACCGTACGTGACCTTTACTTCACCTCGCCACTCGCTATGATGCAATCAATACGAATCAAATGGGATATCCCACCTGACCTTTCGAAAATTCGATAGCTAACATCTAGATTTACCACGTTATTTCATGACGCGGTATTATATTTAAATTCTGGGTTGGACACAGATTTTTTTTTATAGAATAGCGTCCAACGGACCAGTCTGGGTCGCCTCTATAGTATGAGTTTCTTACTGCCAATAGACAACTGCGCTTTGGATGTGTTGCCGGCTATTTACGGCGCTTAAGCGGTATAATTTCAAGGGGGTCCGGGCCGGTCCATTTCATGCGACAACATGGCTCTCCCGTGAGTAATGCTTTACTGGAACTACTTTAAGGAAAGCATTTTTAACTATACTAGATACAAATTCAAAGATAATGTACAAAAACATATCGATAATGTTCCGATATTTCGGTGCCTTTGATGCTCTTATCTAACCCTGGTATCTACATATCGCACCCACTTCACACATTAATAGACGACCTTTACTATCAATCTAATTAAACATCAGCACCTAGGCAACACGAGCAAAAACATTGAAACAATTTTTAAAAATGTAGGCCATAGCTCCAGGCGGTTGCCTAGCAACCGACATTGATCATACTAATATGAGAGCAATATAATAATTTGAGGTCATGTAACACACGGCACACACTAACTAACCTACCAACCTTGCTTGAGGATCCGCACTAAATAGATACCTTATTATAATTCTCGATGATACATGTGCACATTAGTAAGAGCACAATCACACACAAATAAAATATATTATCGAGCATTTCGACAAAATAAAATCTTATAAAATATGAAATTATTTTCATATTATTAATAAAACCGCAGATATACAGCCACGTAATATTGACATATTTTTAAATCTACCGCATAAAGTTAAAAAATTAAAATGATATAATAATAAAATATAAAAATAATAAAAATAAATGTAGGCACATTTTTTTATGATTTAAGAAGTTTAATTTTTTTAAATGTAATTTTGATTTGTTATTCCGTTGCTTCCAAGCTCTTAATCCAATATTATAATGATAACACTTAGGACTGATTTTGATTATCTTATTATTTAAAGACGCAGCGATATTCTGTAATAAGATTCCCAATATAATTTCTAGTTTGTCCCACTCGTTACTTAAGGACTCTAATTTTGCTGTTAATAATCCTTATCAGGCTATAAGAATCTTCACTTACAGTATATAATTGAATGCAATTAGAAAGTCTGAACCGTACTTAATTGCCACTCGTAAATTTTGTAATACAGGTGGAAAGGAAAATTCATCACTTAAACTTAAAACGTTGAAAAATTAACGACTTTAATTACTTTTTAATGTATACTTGATTGCGTGTACTTCATGTAAAATATCAACTAATATTCAAACATCAATGAAGGTTTAAATAATTCTATTTTCTTACATTACTCAAGAAATAAATCGTATTATATTATAGAAATGTAAAGAAATTAGTATTTCATCATATAACTTGGCTGTACTGTCTCTGTCTAATGTTATATGTTGTTTTAACGGTAGACTTAGAACGAAGGGAGTTTTGATATTGACTAAAACTTATGTTAAATAAAATACTAAATCTAAGTTATAATTTGATTTCCAGGTAAGTTAATTAAATACTCTTAATTATTAAACATACAATATTATTGTACGAGATACAAAATCAAGTTTATTTTCACACGCTGAAGTAAATTTCAAAAATGTGTCTTGTATATATTAAAAATATTTAAAAAATCAGAATAATTAAAGAATTCATTTTAAAGTCAAATAGAATTCCTTCCCTTTACAAATTCTGTCTACACTACAAACATCTTCTGTAACAATAAATCAAACGAGACTCATCACTTCCACATCAATGCCCAACAATTTATATAACGTACAAAAGAGAACACGACATATATGTTCTAATGTTTCAGCGCGGGCTGTTGAAAGGGCTTAGTTTATCGTCAGTAATTTTCCGGAGCGAGCTGAATAAAACACGTTTTGGCTTGATGAGTAATTTCAAGACAGATCACCTTTTAAACGGTACTTCAAGTCGTATAATGAAATGGCTCGTAATGTCGGAAGCGTTTCAGATTTACATAAGAGACGGTAATAAAAAATATCTTAGAGATTTCTATTCTGAATACTTTTTCACATAAATGTATGCTGTCAGTGATGACCTGGTCGCTGCCTCTGGGCCTCGAAAGGAGGTTCGAAGACAGGTAGCGAGCAGAAAAACCAAAATTACGGACATAAATTGCAGAATAGCAAAGCTTAAGTGACAAGCGTGAGGCACATGGCTTGGGGCACAAAAATACTCCGTTCACGTGCCCGCGTCGCCAGGCGCAGTCTACCAGATGAACTGACGACTTAGCTAGGTGCCGAA